>PVIU01002556.1:5730-168615 GCA_004026605.1 Ondatra zibethicus | reverse complement strand
CTATCTCTTCTGCATGTATTAACTTTTTGAGAACCGAGTCTTTTTGAATGCACTCCTTCCTAGGCCAGGAGGGATGGGGTTGGGCCTTGGACTTCCAACAGGGCAGGGCACCATGCCCTCTTTCAAGGAAGAAGGGGGAGGGAGGAGGGGTGGGGGGTAGTGGGAGGGGACCGGGAGAAGGGGAAGAAAGGAAAAAAAATTTTTTTTTTATCTTTAATTATGTTCTTGAATGGAAAAAATAAAAGAAAACAATGTATGAAAAAAAAAACATCTGTAAAATGCCACAGTAAAGAGTTCATTGTGGCCCATTAAAAAAAAAAAAAAAGAAGTTTTGTGGTTTAACTATAATCTTAAATCACCCAATGCCTCGCATTATGTTTAGGCTCATAGAATAAAACTGCAAAGAGTGAAGAGAATCAGACACGTGGCACAAATCTTTCCCTTTCAGTTATATGTTCCTTACCTCCAGACTCCTGGGAAGCACAGATTTGTTCCCAAAAGCTAAAATTATATCTTTGTGAGAATGTTGCCTCAATAGAGTTGTGTCTTAGATGTGCTGTCAGCTTATTGTCTGTGTGGCCCTGTGCCTAAAAGAGGCTCAGCATAAAAGGAGATTTCAATCCAAGGCAGGTTTGTACCTATGGCAAGACAGATAGCATGGCAGCAGGAGTTTGTGGCAGATGAGCTCTCTCTCTCTCTCTCTCTCTCTCTCTCTCTCTCTCATACACACACACACACACACACACACACACACACACACACACAGAGGATAGTGACATAATATACCTTTCAAGAACATGTCCCCAGTGACCTATGGTCTCCAACTCCACCTACCCTCTAATACTTCACTCAGCTATCAATTCATCCACTGGTTAATCCATTGATTAAGTGTGAGCCCTTGTGATCAGCCACTTCTCATATCCCACTCTGAGCACTGCTGTGTTAAACATCCAACCCACACATCTTTGATGAAAGACTTTTTGAGACTGTCTTCTTTTAAGGTCTCTGCTCAGCATGTCACCTGACTGGGCAGGACAGTAGTGTGCTCCCTTAGAGTTCAGTAAGATTCCGCTCCGCCATTCATTTGACTTCACCCACTGAGAAACAGCTAGGTCATTTCCAGTCTAGTAAGACTATAAAACACCTCTGTACAGGTTTTGTGTGAATGCGTGAATGTAAATTTTCATTCTTTAGAATGAATAACTAGAGAAGAAATCGGTGAGTCATATAAGTATGTTTAACTTTATAAAAACCTTTCAACCTGTTTCTCTAGAGTTGCCAAAATACTTTTCTTAATATTTTAAAATGTTTTAAATGCCAAATGCTTGATCAATTCACAGTTGATATTTTCATTATTTTTTTTATTGAGTCATTCTGACATATACATGCTGGTGGGATAGTTAATATTGTCAACCTCATGACCTTTAGAGCCACCTAAGAGACAAGCCTTAGGGTTTGTCTTTGAGGGAGTTTCAAAATGAGGTTAATTTTCTGGATGACACTGTTCCATGGGCCGGGTCCTAAACTGGATAAAAGGAGAGAAGCTGCTGAGTCCCACCATCCCTGTCCTTCAGCTTTCTGACTGTGGATGTGACCAGTTGCCTCATCTTCCTGCTGCTCTGATTGCTGGGCCACAGTAGATTGTACCCTCACACTGTGAACCAAAGGAAACTTCCCCTTTCTCATGGTGCTTTTCAGGTACAAGGAAAATGCCTAGTTATAGCTGGAATCTTGTGTCTAAATTGCTTCCCCAATAGCTAGTGACAGATTTTACTTCTTTTCTGTGGGTCTGCATATTTTACTCACAGCTTTTCTGTGAATGGAGAACTGACAATATCTTCCTATGTATAATAAATATCTTTTGAGTTGAGCTTCTTCCATTGCTTAGTTTTATGCTTGTTGGTTTTGTTTTAATGATCCTTTTGGCAGAAAAGCTACAAGAGGACACAACATTTTCCTGTCCACCATTGTCATCATCCCCCTCCTCTACTTCCGGTTCGTTTTATTTATTTATTTATTTTGTTTTTTTGAGATATATTTTGGCTCTTCTGTCTCTATAAATACGTTCACAGATTCATGGCCGAGTTTTCATCTTGTCTCCCTAGCAACTGATTTTTAGGGTACCATTACTTTTTAAAAGTCACAACTCTGATAGGAAGTATTAAATCTAATACTAACAAGATTATTAGCAAAAAGTTACAAATCAGTTAGGGATAGCATGGGAAAGCTATATAAGAAGCTTTACCAGCACCTGTAAGCCAGCGCATTGTGATTAAAGCAAAGCATGGTAAAAAGATAAAGGGGCAGTCACGTGACTGTTACCTTTTAGGTTTCACATTGTGAATTAGGAACATATTTTCTTCCTTCTAAACATGACTTGGACAAAGCTAATGTTAGTTGGGTCACATGTGTCGTGAGTCCCTGAACTCTGGGGAAGTAGGTATCCACACGTTACTACCAGTAGCCACCAACCCTTAGTAACTAAGTCTTCTGGTGTGGGAGAACAATTCTATATCTGTCAATTATGTTTTAAATAAACGCTGATTGGTTGGTAGCCAGGCAGGAAGTATAGGCGGGAAAACCAGACAGGAAGTAGAGGTGGCGCAATAAGAATAGGAGAATTCTGGGAAGCAGGAAGCTCCCTTGCACTCCTGCCCAGACCACCAAAGAAGCAGGATGTGACCTGCCCCGCTGAAAAAGGTACTGAGCTATGTGGCTAACATAGATAAGAATAATGGGTTAATATAAGCTACAAGAGCTAATAAGAAGCCTGAGCTAATGGGCCAATCAGTTTATAATCTTCTGGAGACCTCTGTGTGATTTTCTTTGGGGCTAAATGGCTGCGAGAACTGGACAGGACAGAAACCCTGACAAACGGCCCTAATGTTACAGGCTTCCTGATGTCAGAGAGGAAACAACCATGGACAGGAAATCGGACAAGGAAGTTATAGGTATACAAGGCATTATCGAGGAGGATTTAGACCTGGCTGTATCTGTTCATCATAAATGATAAACAAAAGCCCCAAGACACCTGGAGCTATCCCATCGGTGTGCTCTTAGATCTTGGCAAGCAGAGTACTGTACCATACATCTTCTCTTGCAGCATCCTGAAAGTTGTTTTATATCCCAATGCTGCTTTCCCCAAGGCAGCTTTCGGTCAGAGAAGAAGAAATTTATACTTCTAATCAAAAGATGTAACAAACTGAAATGATTAATCTTGAAAACAGGCATGAGTGGAAGGCTTAGTGTGTCTTCTATGTAATTTATCTTTTTCTGATGAGTTTGAGTTTATTCCGAATATTTTTATTTATGACCACCCCCAACCTTTTCTAAAGAAATCTGCTCCACCCACAGCCCCATGACTTTCCTAATTTGTGCCAAGTATGTGGTTCACCCACCTCCTGGTAAAGTTGACTGAGCCAAGGGAACTAACAAGCTCAAAACTGGCATAGTGTACATGGTCTGGTACAGAGAGGAGCTGGGGACCCACTTTTAGAGGTAGGGAGTATGCAGCCCATTGGTGATAGAGGAGACTACGCTACACAGAAGGGAGAAGCCACACAAGTAGAGGGTAATACTTGAGTAAATAGTGGAAAAATAGAGTCTTAGGTAGTTAGAATCAAGTTTGGCATTGCAGTATAGTATGTAGTGAACGGTAGTGAAGAGAAACTGTAAACAAAGACATTTCTATGTATTTCTCAATTTTCTATAGCTATAAAGAAATATTGAAGGATCAATATTTTATGAAGAAAAGGTTATTGAACTTTCATTTTAGAAGTAGAATGTTCAAGATTGACTTCTCCTTTTGGTCAATCTCTGGAAAGGGCTTCCATGGTTACATCAGAACATGGCAGATGACTAATCTTGGGAATGCTGTACAGGAAGGAGCGGCAGCCGGGTGAGACAGGAAGTTGGAGAATGAGGCAGGACGAGTTTCACTGTTGTGACTTCCTCTCACAAGAACTGACTCCACAGGAGAGCAGCAGTGATTCCGTCTAAGGACAACGTCCCCCCCTTACCTAATTACCTTCCTTCCACTAGACTCCAACTCCTAATACTCCTTCTGTTACCCAGCTTGGGGGTTTCAAACTGTGTCCCAAGACAATTCATCTACCTATCTTCAGTAAACCAACTAAAAGAGACAAATCAATAGAGTAAAGCAGAAAAAGAAGTTTTATTCCATGAGGTCACATTGAGAAGACATATAAAGAAATCAAATGACAGCCTCTCTCCATAAAGTCCACTTTTGGGATTCTGATGCGAGATTAAAGTTTAAACACAGAGCCAGGGATATGCACATCTACATAGTCCTGGTCACGATACAGTCCCTTTCACTATTGACCAGTCACTGTCTGATACTATGAGGCAATCTGATAAGTTATTAGTAATGTATGAAGTCTCTTCCCAGGAGAAAAGATCCTCCTCTGTCTGGGACCTTTTCCTCCTAGCATGAGCTTGCTGGGGAAATTTTCCATTTTTGGGGGGGTGTCTGTATTAGCTACTCTATGATTGGTGTGCTAAAACACCATGGCCAAGACAACTTATAGAAGGAAGGGTTTTTTTTTTTTTTGAGGATTACTCCAGAGAGATGCGAGTTCATTACCATCATGGCAGGAAGCAGAGAAGCAGATGAATTTGGAACCTCAAAGCCAGCCTCCAGTGACACACCTTCTCTAACATGGCTAAACTGCCCAACCTTTCCTCAACAGTCCCGCCGACTGGGAACAAAGTACTCAGATAGATGACCCTATGGGGGGCATTCTCATCCAAACCACAAGAGAATCCTCTGTTTCAATGATCTGGTAGCCAGGCTGAAGGATACAAGTGCTTCTTTAGAATGTCTTCATTTCTGCCAGGCCCGTTATGCTTCTCTTCTTCCTTCTTTCCCTTCCTCCTCATCTTCTGCCTCAGCCTTCCTGATAATAACTCTTAAAGATTCTCCCATCTCTTAATGCTGCCACAGTAAGGATTACTTTTGGGAGATAAATCACATCCAAGCAACAGGACCCTTCTATCTCTGAAGTGTGATGTGATGGTGGACTGGAATGAGGAACTGACCGTGGAACCAATATGATTCAGGTCTAGGAAACGTGTGTATCCTGCTAGTTTATTTGAAGACCTCCCCAAAGAAATGATGACTTTGCTGATTAGAAAGTTATATAAAAGGCAAACTTCTGCTATTGCCTTGTACTAACACTGGCCATAGAACTAACTGTAAATGTCCATGAAGAACCTTGCTGAGTATTTAAAAAATGGTCTAAATTTGACCTAAGGTGATGGTTGTCATTCACTGGAGATTATCAAAATCTTTGAACGGTGTACTTACAATGGATAAAGTGTATGTTCTGTAACATATATGCCAATAATTCTGCTTCTTTTAGGCCAAAATTCTCTGACTTAAAAATAAAAGTGAGAACTTATGTTGTCTTGTTCTTACTAGTCCAGAGACAGCAATGCATTAGCAAAGGCAGTAAACAGCTTGGTCACTTTAGATACTTGGTTCTTAATTTGACAGATGTGTTAATTACCTTGGTCTCTGGTTGCTGGTTCAAGAATTAAGAGCCACAATCAATTTTAAGAGCCATCACTTCTTTCAGAGTGAATGGATGCAGAATGTCAAGCAGATGTTTGTCACTGATTTTGCTTGAGCTGGGTCTGCATGAGGCATGCTGGGCTAAACATTTTTTGTGTGGTATCCTTTCTCACATAAGCCATTTTGTTCCTCTCTGGATGGGGGACAAGCTCACCAGATATTGTTGTAAGAATATGCTTGGGTATTAAAAAAGAATAGTATATCTGGCACGATTTCAAGAAAACAGCTCTTGCTCATTATTGCTTGAAAGTCAATCATGACTTCTTTTGCTGACTTTTAGATGTTTGAAAGCAATCTGTCCCATTGATGGTAAATTTTCCTCTCTCCATGATACCATATTATTTCATTAGATTTTGAAGTTTGTTCTAAAAGCATTACTTAGTTGTACTTCTACTGTGGAACCTGTATGGGGTTTTGCTTCAGTGACATTAATAAATTCCTACTTGAACAGTGACCCTGAAAAAGGTCTTTGTCTAGTGCTGCTGGGGTAGGGCATCTTGCTTCCAATCCCTCAGAGGGAAGAGCAGACCGAGGCTGAAGTTGTGTCATAGGGAGTGCCTCACGGCGGGTAAACATAGGATTTGACATGTGGGAAATTTCAGAGTTTTATTTTAAAGTATTATATTTCAACATAGTTATTTTAAACTTGGCTTCAAATCGTCAAATCATATTTTCCTCATTAGAAATTCATGGAGCAGAGTGGTACAATACACCAAGACCAATTTTTAAGAAGATCCTAAAGTTTCTCAAGGAATGTGCTATTGCCAAAAATCTGAATTTGATTTCCCCATGAATCATCATGACCTATTTTGTTATTAATAGAGTTGCCATGGGTGTGGAGAGAGGAGCAGAATACTTGGTAGGGCCTCTAGTTCTTCATTTCTTTAAGGTCAGTCATTTTTAGTGTCAGGCTCCCACTAGGCGAGGTTATTAACTGGAGAAAATGTAGTTTTTTTCTTCCCTTACTTCGACTAGCCTAGCCACCCTGAGTTATATTCCCTGAGAATATGTCATCTCCTTCCTCCCAAGATTCCATGGAAATGTTTTCCCACAGGGTTCTACTTGATTAGCACTAACTCAAACATTGGTGGATGAGGGCTCTCCTCTTGGCATAGTTTTTGCTTTTGAGACGGGAAACTGACAATGCTAAAGTTAAGGACATTCCCTTTTATTGAATGATTTAACACATTTTATTCTAGAACGTATAAAATACAGTTAACCACGAAAGCAATTTTCCTATGAGCTCTGCTCTGCATACCTAGGTTAATCTTGTCACAAGTTACTTACAATAAAGTGACATCATGTGACGTCAGTCCCTTTTCTCTTGACCTGTGATGATGTTGTCTGTATGAATTATAATTCCAGGTCATATTCAGATGTAGAGGCCAAGAGGTCCTTGTGTACAGATGAGTACTGGAGAAGCCAGGAAAGTTAAATACACAGTTTATCTCATTAAAGGGAGGAGGTGTTTAGCTGCTTCTCTCAGAATGCTGGAGAAAAATGTAGTTTATAATTTGGTGATCCTTCGCTTTCCGATGAGCCAGGCTCCACTCATATACCCTAGAAAAATTCAATGCAGAGAAGTGATTTAACTGAAGTACCCATCATTATTGAGTGGTTTCTGTTTTGAAGCTGTGATGCCTTGTAAAGGATTCTTGAGGCAGGCAATCAGGAAACCAAACAAGAGCCAGTGAACGGAAGGGAGAGGTGCACTCAGAGGCAAGGTTTGTGAGCCCATCACCTCATTGGCTACTAGGAGAGGAGAAGATAGGATCAAGGAACAAGGGATAACGATCAAAGAGTGAGGCTATGTGTAAGGAACCTGGAGCTTGAAAGCCTACTCTTCCATTCATTAAAGAAGAAAAGGTTTTGTGGACACAGAACAACATTCCTCATTGAGGGCATTAGCTGAGTTTCCGCCAGTATAAGCACACAGCCTTGCATGGGACTGGATTTGTCACCTGTGTCTGGTAACAGCAGCATATATGATTCATTATTTTAACCATAGAGAGAATAATGTCTCTGGTGGTTTGAATGAGATCTTTATCATAAGTTTGCAGCACTTAAATACTTAATTTCCAGTTGGTGCTCTTTGGGGAAGAGTAGGAGGTTTGGCTTTGCTGGAGGACCTATATCACTGGAGGTTTCAAAAGACTTGTACCGTTTCCAGTGCACCCTCTTTGCTTCCAATGTACAGTTTGAGATGGGAATTCTCAGGTGCCACTCCATCACCATACCTGCCTGCCTGCCTGCTGCCGTACTCCCCATTGGGATGGTGATGGAACTAAATGGCAGGAACCATACTCTCCAAATAAACCCCTTCCTTCTGTAAGTTGCCTTGGTCATGGCATTCTATCACAGCAATCGAAAAGTAGCTAACACAGTGTCCATAAAAAGAACTTTACATATAACATAAAGGAAATAATATAATGCCAGAGAGTGAGAAATACAGGGAGGTGGGAATGGAGTTCAAAGGTGGGAGGAACAGGAAGAAGACAGCTGTGGAGATAGATTGAGCCCTGGTGATTCGTTGACTTGTTTTCATTGTTGAATATCAATTAAGAAGTCCCAAATGAAGGTGCCAAACAGTAACAGAATCAATACCAACCTTAGGACAGTCAATGTGTGGAATTTACCATGTGGCAACTGCAATGTCAAGTACATCATTTGTGTTATACAATTTATTCCTAATAGTAATGGCTATTAGTGAAGTGTGGTGGTGTCAGTGGTGGATGAAGTACAGTGCAATTTAAAGTCATTTTTGAGAAAAACTCAGGCTTTACTTTGAGCATAAATTCCTGAACTGACTATCAGTATCAGTACCAACAGGCATAGAAGGCACAGATTAAAACGTAAGATGCTAAGCAGCAGGAGTATGGGCAGCTGTCCTGCCACCAGGGAATGAGATACAAACTTGGAAAGAAGCCATACCTAGGCTGATGGGATTTTGAGGTAACAGAATTTATTAAGATGGAAGAGAACGATAATGAGAAAGGACATCAGGAACTGAGTGTCATTTGGATACGAGCACTTTACTTTAACTGTGTACAGATGTGTTACATTTGTTTGTATTATGGACTATTACTTTAACAATGTAAAGGTGTGTTAGATTTGTTTATGATGCATTTGTTTAATTATGTAAGGATGTGTTGCTATTTTACCTTGCCTGCCTAAGGCACCTGGTTGGTCTAATAAAAAGCAGAACAGCCAATAGCTAGGCAGTAGAAATGATAGGCGGGGCTGTCAGGCAGATGTAATAAGTAAGAGGAATCTAGGCTCAAGAGGAGAGAATGAAGGAGAAAGAGAGGAAGACGCCAGGGGCCAGCCAGGCAGCCACCAGGCAGCCTATACAGAGGAAGCAGGAAAGTGGGACATACAGAATGAAAGGTCAAAAGCTCTGAGGCAAATGTAGATGAAGAGAAACAGGTTAAATTAAGGTATAAGAGCTAGTGGGATAAGTGTAAGATAAGGCCGAGCATTCATGATCAATAAGTTTCCACGCCTTGATTTAGGAGCTAGTTAGGGGGCTAAGAAAGCCTTCTATAAAGGAGTATGTTTCTAGCTTATTTGCTCTATTAGAAAATCCTAAGGGAAGGGGAGCAGAATTTAGCTATGATGAAGGAATGATGAAGATGGGGGCTACGCTGGTTTTCCCTCTAAAAAGGCTGATTCCCAGGGTGCAGAAGACTTTTTTGTGGGATTATGCTGATTACTACATTTTATGGTTATTAGCCACCACCTGTGGCTAGTGGGCGGCAAACAGACAGGTGGCACTACCATTATGGGAAGGGAGAAGAATGGAAGGAACCTTACTTTCTGCTGAGTCTTAGACCACATCCTCTCTACTTGTGCCTCTGTGAGAGTTGAATAGTTTTGAATGTTTGAAATATGTTTTTTTTTTAATAGTCAGGACTTAGCACTATTCAGCATTCAGGGCTGATCCAGAGAGAAAGACATTGATAGTGAAGAAGGGTCAGATGCCTTTGGAAACCTGCCTTGAAAATCTGTATGATACAATCCCATTTTAAGAAAGGACAAGTTGTTAATGTCTGAGGTGTGGGTATTCTCTTAATCCACAGTGGTCATATTCTTCACAATGGTGAGTCTTCTTAATCTTGGTTGTGAACTAGAACCCAGGGTTCACCAAAGACCAGAGGCAGTTCATCTCTCTGGTGGAGTCCTAATGTTGGTGGTTGAACAGTAATAGTCCTTGGTGCTCTTGATCCCCAGCAGAGACTAAACACAGCTGTTTCATATAAACAGCTGAAAATTCCCCTTGTTCTTGTCCCATTGATAAATCTTGGCATTGGTATCACATATATCTGATTCTTTTTTGAATCATAGCCATATTAGCAGCCATGCTGGGATAGCATTTATGCTGTTTGTCTTATTATATAACTCGAGACCACAATGGTAAGTGTTAGATTCAGGTCAGTGATTGGGGAAACAGTCTACTGCTTGCAGCACGAGAGGCTGGCATGATTAAGAGACACGTTTAGCTTGTGAGGGTGCTTTGTTTTAAGTTCCACAGGCAAGTTTTGTAGTTCTCTGTGAAATATTCCCACTCACATGCCCTGCTACCCCAAACCCCATTTTTAATGCATTACTTAAAAATTACATGGATTAAGCTCTTCTGTCATATGATTAATAATCTAATACAAAATCTGGTTATCATCAAGTAGTTTTGGAATATTCTTGTGAGGTAATGTTCAAAAGAAGTGAAAGAGTTTAATTCGTTACCTTGGATTATTTCAGAAGTAGACTATATAGAATTTTATTATGCTGAAATTCAACACTGTGGTATTCTGATTGAGTTGTTGATGGAAGCTTAAACATTGCCCTGGAATCAAGTAAATGAATTTGAGTTTGACTAAAGGATTTGATGACATTGTTTAGTGAGCATGGGAGTTCTTATTTCAGGGAAAAAGAACGTGAGTGCATCGATTTATCATTTTTCTCTTAAAGTAAAAACCAGAAGCCTTGAGTCTATGTCTATTTTAAGTTTATTTTCACTCAGGTGAGGAATTAACCTTGCACACACATGTGCACGCACACATACATTTGCTAGTAGTAATATAAACTTCATAGTAAAGATTTAACACATAAATAAACAAACAGAAGAAAATAAAAACATCTGCAATAGTTTCCCCCTTCCTATAGCAAGTGTGGCCACAATGAGTGCGCTAGGTGTGATCTGCCCACTTTCCCTCCACACGTATCACTTACACTATCACACTTGCATTCCTTCCGTAGATAGTTCTTAGAATCCTCCATTTAATGCATTTGGACACTGCCCTTCTCATCAGGTATTCCTCTACAACGCAATGTATCTGGATAGTGTTTTTGTGGTTTGGATACTGTGATTCATTTGGCAAACTTCTGCTAGGCATTCGATTGTTCCTAATTTGGGATTTAAATTTCATTTTGCTTTTTTTTTTTTTTTTTACTACTGTAAAGGGTGCTACATTGAATACTTTGAAAGGAAAATTCAAAAATTTGAAGGAGGGAACACAAAATGCTGAAAGACGATGCAGTTTTGTCTTGTTCAAAATATGTCATAGGAGGCATGTTTTGCACGTGAACAAATGTGAAAGCACACCATTGTGTTCGTCCCCTGTTCTGAAAACACCAGAAGCTTGTGAAATCTTTAAGCCCTCTCAGTAGGCTGCACCTGGTGTTATTTTTACAGACTTAACTTTCCTATGAACTCTCTGGATTCGCGACCCCAGCTGTAGAAACACACCTTGACCTGTCTGCACTCAAGCCCTTTCTCAAGTATGGGCATCTTTGTGTTGCCCCACCCCCAGCTCAGGCCTGTGGAACTCCAACCCTCAGTAAAGCCAGCCAAAAGGTCATTTGTCAAGAAAATCTTCCCTGGTCTTGTGGGAAGAACTTGCTCCTTTTCTGTGCCTCTGAATCCACTGCTGTCCCCCACACCAATGTCTTGTCATTGGACCAGTACAGTTTACCTAAGGAACAGTATCTGAGAAGCTATTTCTACTGCAAATATCAACCACTTTCTACAGTATGCTATACTGTGATTTTTGTGTACCTGAAATCACTTTACGTTCTTGGAAGAGCTTAATAATTCAATCTTAAAAAAGACTTCAAATATTGAATTTTCTTCTTTTTTTCACTGCAACACAAAGGCAGAGAATGAGGAATAAAACATAAATAGAAAGATTATAATTTATTAATTATTACCCAATCTTATTTGAAAATGAACAAAGTTCAAAACATGCAAAGTACTTTCCACTCAGATTGAAAGGCCGTTTAGCTGGGACTTCTTAATCTGTGACCCACAGCTTCTCATATAGCTCTTAAGCCTTAGTGAATTCTGAAAACATCTACATTGTAGATAATGCAATATTATTATCTTTCTTATAATAATATACAATGTTTTCAAAATAATACACAGGTATAAGAGAGTTTGGGTTAAGACACTGGATATTTAAATAAGAGCAATTTGTTATGAAAAATTCTCTAGCCTTCATAGGCTTGAGTTCTTCTAGGAATGGAAGATCTCTGTTTTCATTTGAGTATAAAGTTCCATATTATAAAAGCATTATCCCTCTATTTTTTACTTTAGAATGCTTGCTAATGACTAGCAATATGATAAACATTTTACATACATAATTTATAGGCTGAGAACACTTGCTATAGACTTATATCAGGCTAAGTATTTCCCATGCCTCTTTATTGATAACAGAAATTGAATCAAAATGGCTTTATTTCAAAAGAATGCTCATTGACTGATATGACCAGAAAGACAGAAGGACATGGACTGTATTGCCAAGTTCCAGAGCTAGAGTGAAACAAGCAAGTGCTCTGACTCTGACTTACTGCTGTCGTGATGTTTTTGTGTTTTTAGCCTCTGAGTTCTCTGCATTGTCCTTACACCCCAGGGTACCAGAGCTAGAATATGCAGCAGTGGAGCTTGAAGCTTGGCCTACTGGGTCTCATGCTTATAAGCCTTCCAATGGATTCTACTATACAGAATTTTGTTTTCGTGGTTCAAAACCATCAAATAAGCCATTTCCTAGGAAGCAGAGTCAGGAAGGACCAGATTCTTTGAATGTGCATCAGCAAATAACTATATTCTTCTTCCTTTCAAACCTCCTCTGAGAACAATAAGCGTTCATCCCATTTCTTCTGTTTAAAGCAATTGCCTTTCTTTTTTCCTAATTCTCATTAGTAAGAAGCTTGAATATAGTAAGTCTTGCTTGCTATAACCAAAAATGTACACACAATCTCATTGTAAAGTTTAGGTGACATGATACTAAGTTTTTGACTCACCAGAGCAGGCGCTTGTGAAATTACAATGGGAAAAAAGTACTGTCAGCTCTGTGTGCTGTTGTGAACATGGTGTTTGCGGCTGGGAGTAGGTAACTGAGTGTAATGTAAACATGTTCATAGTGTAATGTATTGCTCTAATACCATTGGAAAAATGGAAATAGAAACTACATAGAAAGACTGAGGAGAGTGCTGGGATAAATATTTTTCTTGTTGTTAAAGTCACCATATTTCCAGTTTTTAAAGGATGTATTTGAGAACCGTATCTATTTGGATATTTTGAGATGTTTGGCTGATACAAGTATACTGATTCAACAGACAGCACAGCAATTACTTGAAGCAGAGACTGCTCAACGCACTCTCAGGATACTTAAATCTCTGTTCTACCATTTAATCCCGTGGTGATGTTTATGAACCAAACTTAATTCAGAGTTTAAATTCTCTGGCATGGAAACTTCCAGTTTTGTAATTTGAACTGTTTGGGAGGAACTTGCTGATACTGAGGAAAGCTGCTTATCTACAGCTTGGTCATTTTGTCACATAAAGGCCAAGTAAAAAGTTCTTGGTGGCCATAGGTCATAGAAACCCTGAGAAACATTCTCTCTTCTTCTGAAAGGCTCCTTCATCGGCACAGTACAAGAATTTACATCCCGCAGTGAGTCACGCTGTAAGTTTAATGTTCCCGGCAAGTGACTTAGCCTCAAGTTCCACAGCTATTCTTAGCCACTCCACACCCTGTAATGGATGGAAGATACTGGGTGATCTTACAAATGACACACTGTAATGATGGAAAACAGGTCAGATCTGTCATATTGGGTTTCTGAGTCTCTCCTTTCTTCAGTGTATTAATGGAGGAGAGGGGGTTGAAATTAAAAACCAGCTGCCCCTCCTTGAGATTTCCGCACCTTAGCTAACATGCGAGCTTGGGCGGAAGGTGGGGACAGTGACCTCACTCCTTTCAGTCCTCCAGATCTCTAGGTTCGGGTCTACATTCTGGCTTAGACACAAATGCCAAAGCAATAGGAACTCATATTTCCCCAGCACTGTAGCATGTTGATCAGTGGTTCTCTAGCGGCATTGCTTGTAAAATGGTGTTTGGAATGGTAACTTGTATCATCATTGGCTGGCAACGTGGCTAGTGTCATCCCCGTCGCACATGCAGACATTTTGTTTCATAAGATAAACTGTTTCATCTTTTCCCCAGACATCTTGTAACTCTGCCCAATAAACTGCACCATCGTTGTCATTTTTTTCCCTTAAAAAATGTGTAGTCCCATTGAGACAACATACTTTCCTGGCTTTGTCATACATGCATATCACTGTGCCTTGTTCCTGTTTATGACCCCACCCTTTTCTACCCACCCTCATTGGTCTTCTCCTCTAGGAGTTCTTCTTCCCTTACTATGACTGTGTGCCTGTGTATAGATGCTTTGACAACTTGGCTATCACAAGAGTGGAAACATGTGAAGTTTGTGTTTCTGGATCTAAGTCTGACTGATGTTTTACTAAGTAGCATGCCCTCCAGTTTCATTGGGTATAGAGTGCACAGTTCTTCATGCGTTCATCTGTAGGTGGGTATCTAGGCAAGTTCAATATCTTGGCTATTTGTATAGTTCTGTAACAAACATCAGTATCTCTGTGGTATGCCCACTTAGATTCTTTTAGGTGTGCATCTTTGTTCCTTTATATGTGTATTTCCTGTGTGTGTTTTTCCCTTACATATTTCCCAAAAACAAGACATAATCCTAGTAATATCGTGTATCAATATGAACATGCATTTATATGTGTATTTACAGAGAAAATAGAATAATATAATATTTATCTTTTTTACCTGAGTTTCAAATTCTGCTATGCTAGTGTAAATGTAGATATCATTCAGCAACAATCTATAGAGGTGCATACTTCAATGCAGTTATTTTTAAAGAAATTATCTTTTTTATACTCATAGTTATTTTAGAGAGATGAGAAAAAAGAAAAATGTACAAAAATCAATATAATCACTATGACCTATTTTTCTGAATATTTGTAACATGTGAATCAGTATAGCTGTTAAGTTATACTGAGTTCATATGTGATCACTCACATAGGAGATACTTAAATGGGAAGTACTGGAGGGATATTTGAAATAAAGTGCTCAGGGACTGCCTGAGAAGGTGACATTAATTAAATGATCAGAAAAAAGGCTCCTGCTGCACTGTTTCAGGGCACAGAATACAGCTGTTTTTGTCCCCTGTATGTGGGGATTTGTGCACTGAAGCAGATATAGTAATTTGGATTGTTTTCAAGTACTGAGATGTAGATAGTTTCTGTATTTAACATATGCATATAATTTTCATACTCTTATGCAATAACCATATGTTATTTTTGAAATAGAAACAATTGATATATCCTTCCACTCCCTTTCTGTGTGGTGTTGCAAATTGAACCTAAGGCTTTGAACTAAGGTTTATTTACCATGTTTGGAGGCAATCCTTGATTTGGTTATGGTCAGAACTTGTTTTATGCATCTTGAGTTTTGGCTCTAAGTTCATCATTGGAAAATTGAAAGAGTCTGCTGAAAATCTGCAATGGGACACACTGTACAGAAGCTTAAATGTGAAAGGTCAGGCTGGCCTTTGAGAGTAATTCAGAGGCTGTTGCTCATCTCTGCCATCTTCTCTCCCCCACTTTTGGGAAGATGTTGCCCTCTCCCTTTGCTAGAGGTCATTCTATCCTCCCCTGCTCAGTTGGTAGCTTGCTCTATGAATTGAGACACTAGAGAATATTTGTAGAACTAAACAGTGGGAGACTCAGGGCTGGGAGACCTCTTCTGGTTCTTAGAAGATGCTTTTATGTTTTTGTATGGTGTGTTTGTAGTTCACTCTGTGGTATTGTAAAAACCTCATGCTTCTAGATGTAGACAATGCTAAAAGCCAGCTCTGGAAGCTCACCAGCAAGAATGCCTTTGTCCCCACATCTGTCATCTGCACGGCTAGTTCTATTAGCTCTTAGTGGAGCATTTCTCTTAAAGAATGAAGAAGCAAGATTAACAAGGGCTTTCTCATGAAGGAAGGAGATTCTTTTTTAGTTTGTAATACTTGGAACTATTTTCTGTTGGTGTTTGTAAAGAAGCCATGCACTTGGATGCATTTTTACATCTGTCCTGCGATTGTCATTTGCTCTAAGTTGGAGTGGGCTCTTCTGTGCATTCTTTCTAAATGAGAAAACAGACACAGAAAAGGTAAGAAGTTTGCTTGCAAGAATAGGGTTAACAGTTTTTGAAACCCTACCTGTGTCAGGCATGGTTGTGTCTGATATGAATCTGATGTTTGCATGCCATTTAAAGTAGACCAGATGACTTTGATAATATGTCTATTCCAGTTTCTCAGAGCAGGAAACGAGGTACTGAAAAATTCAGTGATTTGCCAAAGGACATGAAAATATAGGTAGCGATGGAGAAGGTGCTTAGACTCAGCCCCTGGTCCTGACTGAGAGCACTCAGTACTGTCTGGATGGCGGATTGGTAGGGTTGGGGGTGGGGGTGGAGACTCTAGTGAGAAATCTGTTTTCAGGAGTTTCCAAGTTTAGTGGCTGCAACCACACTACAATAGCTACAGAAACTAGTTGCATATATGTTGCATATCCAACAGTGAGCACACAGCCAAACACAGCCATAGCAATCCTACTGTGCTTTTTCCCCCATAATGGGTAACAAAATGCCAAAATGCCTGCAGATTGACATGTAGGGGAATAATCAGTGCTTTGTTGGTTAAAAGGATCTGCATCTGTAGGAAGTGCTGAGAGTATGCATTTCTTCTTCTTCTTCACACTTTTTTCCTTCTTCTGGAGTCTATTTACAATAGCCATCAGTCACTTCTGCTTCCTCAGGCCCTGAGTCATGGCAAGTTGTTTGTGTGTGTGTTTGTGTGTGTATGTGTTTCTAGTTTGTTTTAGAAGATTATAACCTGATATTCAAAATTTGCTTTCCTTTTTAAAATACTGGATTTACATCTCTTTTGTTTAATGGCTTTTCTGAAATATAACTCCCATATCCTATATTACCTGTTTAAATACACAAGCAGTAGTTTCAATATATTCCCAGAGTTGCAACAACTAGAATATTCTAACTTTAGAGCTTTTCTTCCATCCTGGAGGAAACGCCCAAGCAAAGAGCAGCCACTGCCTGATCCCCTCTTCTTGCTCGCTCTAGTCAACCACTGATTTATGTTTGAATTCTGAATGTTGTAAAGTATTTCATTTTAGGGACTAGAAAGGTGGTATGTATACTCCTGCAGTTAATTAGAGTTCATATATATATCTCATATATTATATATAATACATTGTCAACATAATATATATTACATATAAAGCTTTATTTCAGTATACATGTGACTTACTGATTAAAATTTATTTCTGTAGTAATTCTGAATTTTCCTGTGTCTCATATACATAATTAGAGAGTATTAAAACTAGTCTGCATTTACAAAAACATAGAGGTACAAAGGGTACTGTGGGCAGTGTGGCAATTTGCATGTAATTGACCCCCATACTCTTGTAGGGAGTGGTGCAATTAGGATGTGTGGCTTTGTTGGAGTGGGTATGGCCTTGTGGGAGGAATTTTATCACTGTGGGGGTGGGCTTTGCGGTCTCTTTAGCTCAAGTTTCCCTCGGTGTAACAGTCAGTTAACTTCCTGTTGCTTGCAAGATGTAGCATTCTCAGCTCCAGCACCAGATCTGCCTGCATGCAGCTATGCTCCCTGTCATGACAATGGACTGAACTTGTGAACTGTAAGCGAACCACCCCAATTAAATGTTTTCTTTATAAGAGTTGCCATGTTCATGGCATCTCTTCACAGCAGTAGAAACTTAACTAAGATAGGTAGCAAATCTGTAACTTGAATAAGATCTGTAATTCCTTGGTAACATTATGTAAAACAACATATGGTGCCACTAACACATTGGCGCTTGCTTTAAAGATTTTAGCATATACGATTACAATCTCTGCTACACACATTTTAAATCAATAAAGTCAGTATTCAGGAAAGGAAAGGCTATTAATTTGGGAGTGGATGAAATGAGTTGGAGGAAAGAAACAATAGAGGTTGGAGGGAGGAAGGAAATGGAAAAAAGTAATTATATTTTAGTTAAGAAATATATTTTAATTAAAAGTATTTTATTTTATATTAGAAATATAAATTTATATATTTAAAATATATTTAATTGCATTTTAATTAAATGTATTAAAACAGTAACAACAGATTCAGTTTTTTATTCTTTTGAGGGACTACAAGAGATTTTTATAAGCAGTTTGGGACAGAAAGGTAAAAAGTTGACTATATTCAACAAACTTGGTATTATTTAATTGTATAAAAAATTCTGACTATGATAACACATGACATTAACCTTCTAATGTCTCCTTTTAACCATAAGTCTAAGTTATAGTAGACAGACTCTACAGAAGTCAGGCGAAGCAAATGATGTTGAATCACAGGCTTAGATATATAGTGGTTAATGTATGTATGTGTTTTAAGGGGAATGCAAAGAGCAGATTAACTGACCAGATTAATTGATTTTTCAATTTTTAAATAGGATTTTACTTATTTTTCTGTGTGTATGTGTTATGGGTGGTGCACACGTAGAGGTCAGAGGATACCTTGCTGCATTTAGTTTTCTCCTATCCATGGGCTCTTGACCAAAGTCAGGTTGTCAATCATGATGACTAGCGCCTTTTATCCATGGAGCCTCCTTCCATCTGAGCAGATTAATTGGAATATCTGATGTTTATGGCTAGACCTTGACTTGACTTTTAGGTGTCAAAATTTATAGTATCAAAATTAAACTTGATAATTAAGTATTTTCAGGTGCCAACTCTTTACTAGGTACTGGGGGCAGGGTGATAAAAACAGAAATGGTCTCTGCCTTGAGGGTATTGTGTGCTGGTACATGTTCACTGCCATCATCATGAGTGGGGCTGGTTCTGGATGAAGCATTTCACTGGATGGTCTCACACTCTGTCACAGGCTTATGTGCTATTAAGAGAGAATCTTCATGGAGCCAACATAGGTGTACCATGTGAGCTCCAGTCCTGCTTTAAAAGACCCACCTTCTAACAAGAAAGGCAGTCTTTGAACACGTAAACAATTAGTATTACAAATGAGAAATTTAAGATATTTAATTTTGGGTCAAAATGTGAGAAAATCCTTCTTGAGCAATTGACATTTGGAAAAAGTACCGAAGAACACGGTTAGGGATTGAAGCCACATGTAAGAGTCAGTCCCTGGTCTCAGGAAAGACTGTTATTGAAATGTCCACTCAAACAATGCATGGTGTCATCTCAGAGATCGCTATGATTTGCAGTTAGCTGAATAAAAGGAGGGAAGGAGGAAATTTAGAGGAAGGTATAAGGTCACTGACTCATCCTTTTCTACTCCTGTCAGTTGGAGCTTAAAGTTCTACACTTGAAATCGGGGGTTTCAGCAAATAAACAAGCATCACGCAGTGGACCTATATGGCAAAAGTGCTATAAAGCCATGGTCAGCTTTCTGCTGAATGGCAGACTACCACAGACATAATAATTGGTAGACACTTATTTTGCACACCATTCTGGAGGCTGGGAAATCTTGACCATGCTGTATCTGCATCCCAGTTTGCTTTCTGTTGCTCTGATAAATACCACAACCAAAAGCAACCCTGAGAGGAAAGACTATGCTTCATCTTACAGCTTATCATTCATCTGTGAGAGAAGTCAGGGTAGGAGCTCAAGGTGGGAACCTGGAGGCAGGGACTGAAATGGAGACCATGGAGGAATACTGTTTACTGGCTTGTTCCCATGGCTCGATCACTTTGTTTTCTTATATAACCCAGGACCATCTACTTAGAGGTGGCACTGACCATAGTGGGCTGGGTCTTCCTATGTCAAGCATTAATAATCATAAAAAGTCTCCCACATAATTGCCTACAGGCCAATACAGTGTAAGCAATTCCTCAGTTAGATTTCCTCTTACCAGTTATGTCTACGTTTCTGTCAAGTTGAAAAAAAGTATAATTTGTGGATGTCTTTGTTCTGCAGCATGGACATGGAACAGGGGTCAGAGTGAATAACTCACCCACTCCAACAATAGCAATGCTAGTTTATTCATGAGAGCAGAGTCCTTGTGGCTTAACAGTATCCCCCTTCTTTCTTGTTTTTTTTGAAGCATGGTCTCTCTTTGTAACCCTAGTTGGCATGGAACTTGCTATACAGACCAACCTGGTATTGAACTTAGAGATCTTCCTGCTCTGCCTTCTAAGTGCTGGAATTAAATGTGTGTGCCACCACACAGGCCAAAGTATCCCCCTCTGAAGACCACTAAAAATGGAAATTAACTTTCAGCATGAATTCTGGAGGGAATTAACACTATAGAAATTACTGGTATGTTGATTGGGGTATGTTTTTCAATGTAGAGAGGAGAGGAGAGAGAGAGAGAGAGAGAGAGAGAGAGAGAGAGACAGACAGACAGGCTTTCTTTCTCTGTGGACTATGCTTTTTGTTCATCCTACATTACAATGTACTGATTTTTTTCCTTTAAAAATTTTAAGAAATAAAAAACACTTTACGCCTTACATAAATTCAGCCAAATCAAATCAAAATGCCTTTCACTGGGGAATGCAGTGTTTGGGAAGCTACTGGACATCGCTTTGGTCTTTGTGTATGCAGCAGTCTTAGAACTCTTAGAGTTGAGGATGACATTAAACTCGGGCATGCCAGGGTGCCCTGTCACTTTCCCAGCACTCCTCCTAATGCCAGGTAATGCTTTGTCTTTACCTTCACAACCCAGAGGGGGTGACTCATGTATGAGAATGTGAAATGCTGGAGCGCGTAGGACACACATTAAGTTAAGGACCTTAGACAGAAAACGAAAGCAACAGAATGCACCTAACTTTGCTGTCCCTCTGTCCCAGTTCTAACGGGGACACTCTTCTACACCAACTGAATTTAGTTCCCTTTACTTCAACAGTAGCTTTTATTTTCTAGCTCTCACAATATCTGAAACCCAATTAATTCAGTACAGATATGCATCACTTCTCCCAAATGTCCACAGAAGTATATTTTTGATTAAAGACCCTTTCTAGGTAGTGAGTTTGGTGCCAGCTTCAGGACCAGAGTTTGTTCTCCAGCATCCACACAGTGGCAGGAGAGAAATGTTTGCTTCCAGCAAGTTTACACACCCACACAAATATAGAAATGAATGAACGGATGTAATTCAAAGGTTTTAAGTATAGTAAATTTATGGCTTTCTTGTATTTCCTTTGAAATGCTCACTTTGTGGCTATGGAGAGCAAGAGCCTGTGAATGCCTGCTATGGAAATGGCTGTTTCCTAGAAGCTCCAGCCACCCCTACCCCCAGAAATACCTAGGCACCCTTGCAGCTTCTGGACTCCATAATTGCATATTACATTTAATGGCAATATCATGCTGTAAATACACAGAATTCTTGACAGGATTCGAAAGTGTTTCACACGTAGAAGTCACTTTTCTGGTTCACAGACCTTTAGAAATGCTTTTCAACTGAGAGGGAGGAAATCTTATTAGAGAACTTATTTATTTGGGACATGGTTTGGCATTTTCTCCTCTTTATCTAATGTTCCTAAATGTCCTCAAAGGTTGGCGAGAACAGGAGGAGTGTCTCAGTGGCGGGGTTTGTGATCTGTGTGCCTAGTGATATGTTTGCTGTAAGGTATGACCCCACTGGGCACTCTGACCTGGACCACGCTATCTCATTGACTGGACTCTTTGTCATTCAGCTAATAGATATATAAATAACATGTTGATATCATTATAGGAAAATGAAAATCTATGAAACAGGTGGGAAACATCTTTACTGTCAAGGGCAATGAATCTGGCAGGAGTAACAAGAGTTCTCATTTATTAGTTCTGGAATTAACTGAAAATAGGATGAAAAACAAGATGTGTTTAAAATAAGACCAGTACGTTCACAGGAAGGGATTAGAAAGACAGAAGGAGGATTAATTGCAATGTGAACAAAGAATATAGGCAAAAAGAAAAAAAAAGTTTTTCTTGCATTTGAAAAAATTAGTGCTTACTTGGGAAAAATGCCTTAGGGAGGAAGCCAGTTAGATATGCTTAGGGAAGCTGGGCCTAAGGATCCTGATTAGGGACACCGCAGGCATTTCAATTTTTATTGACTTTTATTTTTTGCTAAAGAATTAAAACATTTGAATTTCACAAATCTAGCCACAGTTGGCATTTTACAAAAGCGGAAAGGGGCTGAGCTACCTGGGACAGCTGCCAGGACATGAGTTTTAGCTGCCAACATTTGTCCGTTCCACCCTTCTGAATAGTTTCCTGAATTACTTTGCAAATATTTCACCATATTATTAGAAACACAGCTGGCTCAGAAGGGAAATGGAGGCAAGAAAATGGAGCTGACAGAGTGACATGTCTTGTGGGCAGAAGCCTGAGAAGCAGGAGGAAGCTCAGTGGTAGGATGTGCTACTCACCTGGGAGTTCCCGTCAGTTACCTAAGAAGGGGGTCTTACTGATATGAACCAAACCTTGATCTGCTGGATTTTTTTGAAGATTTTTTTTGAAGATCAAATGCAGTAGCGTACAGTCCTCCTTAACTACAAAATGGACAACATAAGCAAGTCACCCCGACACTGTTAATGACTGTAAAGAGACACCATGACCATAGTAACTCTTATAAAAGAAAGCATTTAATTGGGGCTGGCTTACAGTTTCAGAGGTTTAGTCCGTTGTCATCATGGTGGGGAGCATGGTGATATGCAGGCCAACATGGTGCTGGAAATGTAGCTGAACAGATGAACTTTCTACATCTGGATCTGCAGGCAGGAGAGAGAGAGAGGGAGAGAGAGAGAGAGAGAGAGAGAGAGAGAGAGAGAGTCAGGAGAGTCAGAGTCACTGGGCCTAGGTTGGGTTTTGAAAACCTCAGAGCCTACCTCCAGTGGCAAACTTCCTCCAATAAGGACACACCCACTCCAGCAAGTCTACACCTCCTAATCCTCAAGTTGTGCTACTCCCTGATCTAAACATTAAAATATATGAGCCCATGGAACTCATATTCTTGTTCAAACCACTACAATGGCCCAGATTCTACCTTTGAATTTTTTCGATGATTCCAGAGGTAAAGCAGGCAAATTGATTTTAAATGTTAATGAATAAATGTATAACACTGTGTGTTAACCTATGTACAAATGGCAGCAACACTTATTCCCTTGGGGAGTGTATACTGAACAATTTTAAAAAAATGGAGGCAAATGGCACTAAAGTAATGCTAACAGTGCCTGTGTGAAAGGCTAGAGAAATGGCCAGACTATTACAGGCTTAAACAGGAAACTCTTGGAGAGACGACAGAGCCAAGGTTAGTTTAGAAGTCAGATTGGTTGGAGTGCAAGGATTGCCTGGGGATTTGTGTCAATCCCATTACTTCCTCAAATTGGTTATATATATTTTTTCCAAATCACTGCCTTTTAAAAGTCTTTGCTTTGAAATGCTCTTCTTTTCACTCTACACGTTTTAAACATTTCACTTTTAAGAGACTTCTGAAATCCTTTCTGGTTGACCAGGCTTTGTATTAGTCACCTTGGTTATCAGAGAGGCAGTAACATACAGGCAGGTAAACGCTGCTCTTCCCTATCTGTGTGAGAGGCCAAAGGAGTCTTGGAAGAAAACCATTATTTTCAGTATGAGAACTGTTTTATTTTTCTGTATTGCCTTTAATATCTGTATCTTTCTCCCCAAACTTCTTTTTTTCCTATATGATTCCTCTCTTCCTTAGTCAGAGTGTTTTTGTTCCCCCTTTCTCCTTTACTTCCCTTGTCAACCCCTGACACAGGTTTTTTGAAAGTGTTGTTTCTAAAAATGATTCATAATGAATACTACAGGCTTTCGCAACGTGTTCACAGTGCAAAGTGTAGCAGGGTCAAGACTGCAGAAGTACCTGTAAAGGCTATTTCCTCATTTCAAAGCTTTGGGGTCTTATCCCAGAATGAAGTGTTAGCATCTCTAGCATTTCAGAACATCTGTGAGCTTGCCTCTCACCTAGCAGCTCCCTCTTTTGAACTCAAGAAGAGCATGGAACCCTTTCTTTTTCTGTTCCTGATGACACTTGGATATAAGGGGAAAGAAAGAGAGGGCTGAACAATTGGAAGTCTTGGGGGGATGTTTAGTCCCTGCTCCACAGAGTTCTGCTCTTATTCTGTTAAGTCTTGATTTAACATGAATATCTACTTCAGATTTTTAAAATTGAAAAGTGATAGTATGTTGTTCAAAAAACAAAGGAAGAGAAGATGTTGGATGTTGGGGGTTGTCAGACTTTTCAGGTACTTTGAGTGGAAACCAAGCCTTGCACCTACCATACAGCAGGTGCCCAACACCATCTGGAGGGTGAATAAGACCTGAAACTAGAATTAAAGTGGGTCAAATTGTGAGCTTTTCTCTTTTTCCTCTGGAGCTCTTTCTTTTCCTCATTACCTCCTTCCTCTTTTAGCTTGAGAAGTTCTGACACTTTCCACACCAGTGTGAGTGCATTACAGAGGGATGTTTGAGCTTTTAAAATTAACTAGAGGTTAAAAACATTGTATTTAAGGCTTACTTATTTTATAAGTAATGAAGGAGATATTTTGTATATGATAAAATGTTATATCTGTCATATTTAAAATGATGCATTAATCTATATGTATGATTAATTTCTTGGTCATCACTTGGGTATTGATGTTCTATCAATAGACATTGAGCAATTCAAGCTTCATCAGAGGAAATATTACTGTAGTCAGGATATTTGCACACTGTAGATGAATTGTAAAAGTTCTAAGCTTTTCTAAAATAGGGTGAAGTAGAAGGAAGCAGAACTAGAGGTGTGTGTGTGGTTTTGTAACGATGTAGTTGTGAAATCTTGCTCTAGATTTTATTGTTAAAGACAAATATTTATGCTTTGAAAATCTGTTGTGTGCTTTTAGAATTCCATGCTCAGTGTAATTGCTCTAATCAAAGAGTTAAATAAGACACTTATGGCTTTAAATTAAATATTTTGTTTTATCGAGAATTTCCAATTAATGTTTCACTGGAACCAAGTTAGCTCTGCTTGAGGAATCATTCTCATTTGGACCTTTTTGCTTCAGGTCGTAATACTAATGAGCTCTGAATTTTCTACTACTAAAATCTGCTGTCTTTATTTTAGAAATAATTTGAGAATAACTTTGCTTAAGTAGAAAATAAAAGGAAAAGACCAATAAATTTTAGATCATGGCTAATTTCACTGTTTTATTTAATTAATTAATTTTTATTTTCCCTTTCCCTTAAAAAGTGCATTGTTTGAGAATTTCATACATATATACAATAAAATATTATAAACATATATTATAAAATATTTCCCACTCTAACTCCCCTGGGTCCTTCTGACATATCCTCTTCCAACATCATGTGTTATTTTTGTAAAAGTAAGATGACCTGCTCAGTCCAATTAGTGCTGCCCATATGTGCATGAGTGTAGGACTGTCTACTGGAGCATGGGCAATCCCCTAGTGGCTACATCCCCAAGGAGAATGATTTCTCCTTCTCCATCAGCCCTTAACTGGTGTAGGAGGTTCTTCTGTATTTGTGTTGCTTTCATTGGTGAATAAAGAAACTGCCTTGGCTTTTTGATAGGGCAGAAATCAGGTAGGTGGAGTAGACAGAATGGAATGCTGGGAGGAAGAAGGTAGTGTGGCAGATGCCATGGTTCTCCTGCCTGACACTGATGCTGGTTAGAAGCTTTCCTGGTAAGCCATGACCTCGTGGTGAACACAGATTAATAGATTAATAGAAATGGAGAGAGTTGGCCAAGAAGAGGCTAGATATAATGGGCCAGGCAGTAATTTAATTAATATAATTTCTGTGTGGTTATTTTGGGGCTTAAGCTAGCCGGGTGATGGGACAGGGCCACCACTCCTCCTACTTGATTATAACTCTAAATTTTCTTTAGGTCTCCATAAGATTTTCAGCTCCCCCAACCAGTCGGAAGTAGTCTGGAATACTATGCCCACATTCCCAAAAAATGGACTATGGCTATTTTCCTTTGTTTAAAAAAACAAAAAAAGAGGGGGAAGTGGTGTGGGAGAACAATTCTATATCTGACAATTATGTTTTAAATAAATGCTGATTGGTCAGTAGCCAGACAGGAAGTAGAGGTGGGGCAATAAGAACAGGAGAATTCTGGGAGGAAGGAAGCCCATTCCTCCCAGTCCTGCCTAGACCACCAAAGAAGCAGGATGTGACCTGCCCCGCTGAAAAAAGGTACTGAGCCATGTGACTAACATATACTAGAATAATGGGCTAATGTAAGTTATAAGAGCTATTATGAAGCCTGAGCAAATGGGCCAATCAGTTTATAATCTTCTGGAGACCTCTGTGTGATTTTCTTTGGGACCTAATGACTGTGGGACCTGGTGGGAGGACGGAAACCAACCAGGCCCTCATGCTACACTTAACTGCCAGTAGCAGACTAGGGATATGGTCTTCTGAGAGCTGCTTCCTAATTCATGCTAGAATTTTAACTGGTTTAATATTATGCAGGTCTTGTACAGGTAGCCAAAGCTGCTGTGAGTTCTAATGTTTAATAGCCAAGAAGACAGCATTGCATAGTATTTGTCACCATCTTATGTCTCTTATATATTTTTTTCTGCCTCCTCTTTCACAAAGTTCTCTGAGCCTTAGAGGGATTAATAAAATTTTCTCATTTGGGCCAATAACTTCCAGTGGCTTATTTTTAGGACTTAGATCAATTATGAATCTCTACATTGACTGCTTCTCTTGACCAAGCTTGAGAACTGCCCAGGTGTATGTTTAAACATAGACATAAACATTATTTAGCAAAATTATAATAGTAAGTTTCACTCTAGTGTGTATGCCTAGTACCATGGGATTTTGAAAAGATTTACAGTAGTAAGCATAAAATGCCTCTTTAAGAGAATACCTCAAATCTGATAAGAAAGCAGTTGGTTACCCCCATGCCAATTATACCACTATTGCATGATTAGCATTTTTTTTATTTTGGTTTTCAAGACAGGGTTTCTCTGTAGCTTTGGAGCCTGTCCTAGAACTAGCTCTTGTGGATCAGGCTGGCCTCGAACTCACAGAGAAGTGCCTGCCTCTGTCTCCCAAGTGCTGGGATTAAAGGTATGTGCCACCTCTGCCTGGCTAATTAGTATTTAAAAATTATTTATTTTATTTCATGTGCATTGATGTTTTGAGTGCATGTATGTATGGGTGAGGGTGTCAGGTCCCATGGAACTGGAATTACATACAACTGTGAGCTGCCATGTGAGTGAATTTGACCCAGGTCCTCTGAGAGAGCAGTCAGTTCTCTTAACTGCTGAATCATCTCTCCAGCCCCACATGATTGGCTTTTTAAAAAATGTATTTAGCTCTAATTAGTCCTTGGCTTAAGAGTTTAGAATAAGGCAGCATTTTTATTTTATTTATTTTATTTATTTTTGTCTAAGGCAAGTGATTTGACTTTAGGAAAGAGCAATAGAGGTCTGGAGGCCTTCACAGCTTCATCACTGCTGATGGCTGAGCTGTAGCTCCCCTAGAGATTTGTCCGTTTCCTTCCTGCTCCCCAGCACCATCAATACCCAGTGTTGTTGTAGGAAGTCGCTTGTTGGTTCCTGGCTGCACAGCAGCTCAGCCCTGAAATAATCACACAGAAACCATATTAATTTAATCACTGTTTGGCCAATCACTTAAGTGTATTGCTAACTAGGTCTCACATCTAGTATTAACCCATTTCCAGTATTTTATATTTTACCACAAGACTCATGGGCTACTGGCAAGGATTCAGTGTGTCTGTCTCTGGCAGTGGCTCCATGGCTTCTCTCCTGACTCTGCTTTCCTTCTCCCAGCATTCAGTTTAGTTTTCCCCACCTAGCTCTGTTCTACCCTATCAGGCCAAGCCAGTGTCTTTATTAACCAATGGTATTGACAGCATACAGAGGGGAATCCCACATCAAAGTGTTATGACCTTTAACTTAGTTTACAAAATAGTAGGTTTTCATATAGCTTTTAGAATATTCTTACTCAAATTTGTTAACTATAAGATAAATGTATCTCTCTTATGTGTGAGTCAATGTCAGCCTTGTTTTTTTTTTCTTTAATTTGTAAAGGAAATTTAGGAACATTTGAAACTGAAACAATAGATGAATTTACACTAATCCAAGTATAATAATAGTCCTGCCATGTCTGTGAGTCACTCATCCAAGTGACTCATGCTCAGCAAATGGCAGCTTGTAAAACATTAGAGAATTTAACTGTATTATATAATGTATGTATGCATTGTGCATGGTCACCTCTGAATGTAGGCTTGAAAACATCTGAAATTGCAGACAGCTCTCAAGGAACAGGCTATCCTTAAAGACCAGTGTTAAAATTTCCTCTCTAATGTCTTGACTTAAAAATTATGAGACAACATACAACAACAACCAAAAAATTATAAGCTGGTATTCTTCTAAGGCAGTCATTTACAGTTTTCTATTGGATAGTCATGATTTTTTTTTTTTTAGGAGCAGTGAAGTAAGGGCTAAGGTAGCAGCATTGAATGTGACTGAGTGGTTCTTCATTTAGATGACTGTTAACAGTCCTAGCTCTCCTGTAACTAAGTTGTCAGATTTTTGCCTTCTGATCCCTTACATGAAGAACAGAACAAATAGCAATTTATTAACAAACATGTACTGTGTATCTAGATTGAATCAACCCATGCTAAGCATCTAGAATGGTGCCCAATAAATGTATGCTCTGTGTTTGTTGTTATTAGTGTAAATTATGAAGAATCATTTGTAGATAAAAATAATTGGGAAGTCTGGTGGATTTTCATTAGCCCTGTGGAAAGTGTGGACACTGTAACTTCCCAAAGGTGTCCTTTACCAAGCACTGATCTCTTTGAGGGAAGAAGGAGGTTGAGATTGATGTGAAGGCCAACATGAAATTTAAAATTCATAAGTTGGCATTTGATCTTTAGCATGGCACTAGATTAATTCAGTATATTATATGTATTTGTAGCTGAATTAATCAAATGTACTGAAATTAATAAAGAAGAAATAGACTTTGGCATACTGTTTGATAGTTGCCATTAATTAAATGCCCCAAAGCTTTAATAAGATACACAGTTAATGTGCAAATAAAATTTTTGTTTTTTCCTTAAAATTGCTCTAATTACCCTTTAACAGGTTCTGAAAAGTCCTTAAATAGGCAATTCTTTAGAAACAAGACAGAATTTTAATTCATTTGGAATCAGCAGCACATTCCAGCTCATTTTCTGGAATTAGATCTGATCATTTTCTTTGAGTCGATGATAAATTTTACTTCTCTCTTCTAAACAGTCAATCAGCATGTTGAGTACTCATCTGAAGTAAATTTTGTATTTTGATATTCAAGGCACAAGCCCAGGAAGGTTGAAAGCTTTCCTGTGTATATCTTGCACCTTCAATCTTCAAACTGAAGGAAGCCAGAAAGCTACAACACTGCAAGCATCTGCACCTTTGTGATTAGGGCAGGGTATGGCAGGAGTCAAACATCATACGGGTTACCGCTGAACAGTGTTTCCTGATAGACAAATTCAAGCCAATCCTGGGAATGAATGCAGGTCTCAGAAGAAACAGAGATGCATAGTCTCCGGATGTTAGGAGCCAGGATGTATAGCATGCATGCTCTTTCCTGGACATCAAATCGGATTCTTTCTCACTGAACACGAGGTATGCTATACAACTGGAAGCAGGGCACAAAGAGCTCCTGAAATGTATGATGGACCACTTTGCCAGCCAAGGACGTTCAACAACCCACTCACCAATTAAAAAAATACAGAAAAATAATTTCATTGGCCTGGCTTAGCTCTGATAGCAACACTGAACCTGATGTAAGGAATTCTCTAATGGAGGACTCTCAGAAGACATCTTTAGTACCGAGAGTATACTTTTAAACCTTGTTTTTTACAAGAATTACTGCAAGTGGAGATATTAATTTTTATTTGGTTAGATGATAAAATTGTTAATTAAAAAGGCAACTTGCACAGCTTTACCGGTTAGAAGTCTCAGAGCTAAGGATGTGGACCAGGATATGATGGATATGATTCTGGGTCAGTCTTTCCCAAGAGACCCCTTCATCCCCCACTGTCATTAACTCTGTCTGAGCTAGGTGAGCTCTTTCTGGTGTATTTCCAGGTAGAATGGCTCGGAAGGACCACGGCACAGGGACACATCCTGAAGAGAGGCGGGCACAGCAGAAATCCTCTGCCTCCACACCATCACCACAGTGATCTTGTTGGTCCTGTTACACAGCCTGTGTGTTACCTGTCCTGGTACAGAGTCATATCTGACAAATCACTTCGTGTTTGGTAGCGCTGAGTAACGCTGAGTGTTCTGAGAGTCTTCTGTGTTTTCAGGGGTGCAAGCCAAGCTTGCAACATTTCCCTCTTCCCTTTCCTCCCTCCAATTCCTCCTGCATACTCCTGCTCTCTTTCAAACTCATGACCTCTTTTTAAAAGTTGTTGTTATGTATGTAGGCTCATTTATGAATATGTATATACATATATTCATAAATCCAAGGTGCTTAGCCTGTATAATGTTATTCCCATGTGTGTTTTCAGGGCTGCCCATTTGGCATTGGGTGTGCTCTTCCCTGAGGAAGATATATTTCTCCCACTCTCAGTATTCCCTAGTTTCCTGGAGTTCTTTGTATAGGGTTGAGGCCTTGTGGGCTTGCCCCAGATTTCAATCGCTTTTACTTATTTGCTCTTTAGGACTATGAGATGTATTTGTGTCTCTTTGAGGTAATTTTGAAATTCTTCAAAGAAGGTTATCTTCCCCCCAATTAATTAGATTTATCTATCTCATTTGGGTGCTTGTAGATGACAAACAGTAAGAGGCTACTCATTTGTATGTGTTCAGCGGGAGAGCTGCACATGTGTGCTGGATGATGGAGATAATGCTTGTTTCCAAATTAAACAGCTTGAGAGTCAGCAGATAGGTCCTTTCATCCGATGTATGGAAGCGATATTTTTATATCATGCATGATGAACGGAACCACAAAACAAGCTTAAATTATATATTATTTCTCTTTCATACTGTAATGTTTTGTATACGTAACTCTTTGAAAGCAGAAAAAAATGTAGAGTAAGCTCAAAAGTAATTCCCTTTGGTTTTCTCAAGTCTGCTTTGCTGTTTGCTGAAGAGATGGCCCAACTCCTTGGGCAAATATTGCTTGAACAGTTCCCAGTCATGTCTGAAACAGTCAGATTCCTTGTGCCTGGAGAGGCTGGCCAAGAATTCACGTTCGCTGTTGTACAGCCATCAGAATGGGTGTCTCCTTGGTAAACACCAGCCTGTAATTTCTGGGCTGCTCAGTCTCATTCTCTTGCTAGGAATACTGAATGGTATCATGATAAAAGGTGTGGCCACACCCTTCCCCTCCTGAAAGATACCATGGTAAAAGAGAAAGCGATTGGTTCAGAAGACTTGGTGTAGCTGGTTTTTTTGGGCTCTGTGACAAAACTGGACATGATAATGAGAAAAGAGATACTGAAAGCAAATGAAAAATCGTCAAGGGCTGAGGTGCTGCATTGGAGAAATATTCTAATCTCTATCAGTTCAGACCTTTGTCTCTGAAAACCCAGCCAGTACCAAGTGACTACTAATGATTCAAAGAATATCGTTATTTTAGGAGACTAGTTCTTATTTGGTTATGCCAGCCATGCTAAGGTGAACTAGAAATGGAAGGAAGTTGGTGGGTCTCTAAGATGGAGGCTGGTTCACAGAACTCACCATGACCATGCAGCAACAAAGCTGTGCTATCATTAAACTCAGAACTATCCAGTACGGTCTGTTGTGAGAATCAGTCTCTGACCACAGCCGAGAGAACTGGATCAGAGCCTCAGAAGAAGACCTGTGTCTGAGGATGTTACCACTGATGGAACTCCTGTGGGATTCCTAGCCATCTGCTCCCCAGTTCCAAAGGGCATCTGGAGTAAGACCTGGAAGTTTCTTGACTGTCTTCACGTTAAAGACTTTTCGTGTAAGTGTCTTGTTGCAAAGAAACAAGACAGAGGAAACATCCTGCTTGTGGATTTCCTTCCTCCACATGACTAGGTCATCATTTTGATATGAAGAAATAATTCAATGCAGGGAAATTTAAATGGTGTCTTTGATTCTAGTACCAAATACTATAATTAATTGTGAGTGGCAACATGTTTTAAAGTTCTTGTGATTCTTGGTAGAGAAAGTTTTTGTGATTCTTGGTAGAGATTTGTGAGTGGTAGTTTGTTGTCATATTTATTAGTGTTACATTCTAAATAAAAATACAGGTAAAAATTTTTGGTTAAGATTTAAAAAACAAACTTTTATCTTTCTGTGTCCATTGCAAACCCTCTCCACAGTCTATTTCCCCCTTTCTTACTTTTGAGGGTAATACAGCATGACTGCTCTCTTTAGTGTAAAGTTTTGAAAGTTCCATTCCTTAGACCTGGTTAATTTTCTGTTCACTGAGAAAGCTATCCAGAGTACACATGAAGTCAGTTTCTCCACCTCACTCATGTGTTTTTTTTTTTTTTTTTGGTTCTCCTTTGAATTTTCTCAATGACTTGGCATCATGCTTGGCACCATCACAGCTTGATATAGTGTCTCATATTTTACCTCTTTCTTTACCTCCTTTTCCCATAATTGATCTCTTGGGTAATAATAGATTCTTAACTAGGGCATGTTGCATAAAGAGTCTCTGCTAATGCTTTAGCCACAGAGATATATGAGGTGAATCTAACTAATTATTGCCAAGGTGGCAGTGCTTCTCCAACAAAGTTGCTGCATTTATATTTGGAAAAGGCAGCACGTGTCAAGATTATGACATGCAAAATGTACCTTCTAATCTTGTTCCCATTTTCTTCATAGCTAGAGGACTACCATTGTTTTTCAATGCTGATTTATCTTCAGAAAGAACCAAATGTCACGAGTTAGCTTGTTTGGATGTAAAAACAAGGGCTATTTTAAGACAATGACATCCATTCTTTTAGAACTAAAAGAAGATATAAATCGATTCTGAGAAAAATTTAAAAACATTTTCAGATAACAGAGCACCCTACCCTTTTTGGATATACTGACATTGCAGAACAAGCTCAGGTCCTTGTGTATGCACAGCAATAGTTCTACCATTGAGCCATACCTGAATGCTCCAAAGGAAGTTCTTTGTCCATGGCATTCATCTCAATGTATGTTTGTTGAACAAACCTTACTTCCAGGGCAGGTAAGATGGATTAGTGCATAAGGATGTTTTCCACCAAGCCCAGCAAGCTGAACTGGATTTCCAGGACTCAGCTGGTAGAAATGGAGACCTGAACGAGGTGTTGTCCGACCTCCTCCTGAGCACTGTGGCACATGCTCACATACATGGGGATGGGAGAGGGAGGGGAGGAGTGAACAAATAAATAAAATGAAATTTAAAAGATTTTAAAAAATCAGTTTGTGAGTCACGTCTTGCAATTTAGGGGTAGAGAGGCCTTTTGCTTACTCAGTCCTGTGATTTGAGCATCTGTAGTTCCCTGCTTTAGACTGTGACTTCTTTTAGTTTCTTTAGACTCAGCTGCTGTTCAAATGGAATGAGGTATGATTTACATGCACATCTGTTAATGTGTTAGTATCAATGTCCTGGAGTTTTCTGTGTTCTGCTGCTTAAAGCCTCTGTGATTTGCACTGAGATACCGTCATGATCTGGGAGAAGTACTAAACAGGGTAGAAAGATGAATACTGTCTGAATCTATCAGAAGTCATTTGCCCTCCTTCCCCCTGTGAATATTTTCTGTAAATATATTAAGTGACTGGTTATCTAACATTCTTTACATTGCATTTGTCCCTGCTTATGAAATGCCAATAACATTTTCCGTATGAGATAGCTAACTTTAGAATTTAAACAGGTTTTGTGGATGTGGCAGAATTTTTTGTATTGCATTTAGAATAGTTTTAGGGAAAACAACACAGATTGGTAAATTTCAATTTCTATAGGTTGAGAATTGCTACAGTTATCTTTTCCCTTGATGATTTCTGTCTGCATATATTGTAACCTGAATTAGATCACATAGTTTGTGATTTTAAAAATTTCAAATTTCTTATAGGCTTAGATTTTTGCCATTCCTACCAGACTCCAGACGTCCTGATTTGCAAAGCTTGAGTCTGAAAGTTTGCATTCTAACAGATCAAAAATTACTGTTAACGTCTTTGGTTTTAATTTCTTCTCTACTAGAATGAGTTTTATATTGCCATCAGGATTTGGCACGGTCATTGCAGTCATGAATACATAGCAGCTATGTCTCATAACTGTACGAAGTCCTCCCAAGCCTGGGCCCTAAAACAGACTGAAGCGGGTGCCAATGAGGTTCAGCCTCCTACTGAGCAGCTCTCAGAAGGAAGGTGATGTTTTCAAGGGTGGAGGAGTGACAATTTCTTCAGTTGTGTAGTCTGTACTGAACTGACCATGTTTCAGTAAATATCCCCCATCCATACTTTTTCAAGCAACCTTAAGTGGATTTGAAAAACAAACAAACAAACAAACAGCTATGAGAGAAGGGAAGGAAATGGCTGTGTGTGTGAGAGATAGAGAAAGAGAAAGAAAGAGAGAGAAAGAGAGAAATAGGGAGGGAAGGAGGAGGGGAAGGAATAGAGAGGAGAGGGGAAAGGGGAATCAAATGTAATCAGAATGTATTGTTTGTACATGTGTAAAATTATAAACAAGGATTCTGAGTTTGAAATTACTCTAATGAACACAAAACTAAACGGGCATGCATCATATTTACTTATTTGCTTATTTTCAAGTTTGCAATCTGATATTTATTAAGCCCTCAATTTATAACAAGAGTCTTACCATCATTCCTCATCTTGTGATTTAATCCATTAGATCAATCCACTTTTATGTACTTGTGATCAATTTTCCTTCTGGTCATTTGCTTTTGAGTCATACTTTCTTGGGAACTGCTTTTCAACAGTTTTACAAAACAAGTTTGTTATCTTTTTAGTTTGAGGTCGATAATGGTTCTTTTCCTTCCACTGTTGACAAATGGCTCGCAGTAAATTCCTGCTATAATAGGTAAAAATGTAACTGGCTTTATTGTAGTGCCAGGATTCTGTTCTGGAGACTGCCTTCACTTGGCAGATGTGTGAATGGATCAGAATGGGCGAGTTCTTTTGCTAATCTCTGCATGATGCTGGGCTGGGCTTGGGAGGCAAACAAACAGAAGATTGCTTTTCCTTTTGGAGGGGGAAATAAAATCAAAGCTATGACATGTTTATAGGGTTGGCCCTCATGGTCTTACTTTAAAAACACGTATCTTTTGGTTAAAGTACAGATACACTAGTTCAGATGCCATCCTGAAATTTGGACATTTTTTTATACTTTTGATTCAAGAGATTTTCCTGTAGGCCAGAGCAACCAGAATTTGTTGCATTTTTATGAAAATTAATGAGGTGTTTCCTTGTTGCAGTGGGCACACTGGAAAATTCTGTGTACTGAGAGGCATTGATATCACCAAGGAAACCAAGTGCTGTTAAAGAATGAGGCCATACAACAGCTGTCTTGAATTCAAAACCCAAATCTGTTACTTTAGGTAAAGTGTGCCCTTTACCTTGGAAAAATAATCAATTTCCTTGTCTTTAAACTGGGAGACAATTGTAGGGATGATTCAGGCCTTGGAGGGGAGGGTTCAAACACTAGAGCTGTGGGATACTTGGTCCTGAGAGGAGGCAATAAGTGGAGGTTATTGTAGACAGAGATTCCGGGATTGGCTTATCAAGTCCCAAACCTTTGCCATGTGCAAAAGAGCAGCAACCCTTTGAGAAGCCTCCTGAGTCCCTTGGTGACAGTCAATAGTCGCTTATGTGTTTCTCACTGAGTTCTTAAAGTGACTTCTGATCATTTGTCCTAGCTTTTGCTTACTGTGGAGGGAGATTTGCTATTGGCTTGTTGAATTTTCATAGCTGCATCAAAACTTTTATCCATTTGATCAAATTCTTTAAAGCAGCTTTGAAGTATGCAGCAGCTATAAATAGAACTGCTATGGTTGTCTGATAAATGTTGAAAATCTTGCACAATATTGCCTAGAACATGCAACTTAAAAAATTTAGTGGTTCTTTTAATAATTATATTCTACCTTATATGCTTCAAATGCTTTCTGTCCTGGCCACCACTTAGGTGAATCTATTTCAAATGCAAGTTGAGGAGTTGTCTTTTTTATCTGTATAACTGCCTTCTGATCTTTGAGGTCACCAAGGTGGTTTTCCCAGCACCAAAATCGTTACATTCAAGGAGCTTTTCTACTTCTCATTTAGTGCCCCAGAGGACAATCCACAAACTTAACTGAAGCCTTGACATTATGAATCATTTCCCTACACTGGAAAGAATGGTTTTGAATAGATATCCCATCGATATGGAACCATTTATTGTCTTCTTGTGGTTGATAAATGGTACCTAAGGCAGAAAGAAGTACAACTGGATACTGATTAAGAATGATTGATAATTAAGGTTATTTCACTGGTTTTTAAACTATCGGAGTTGACTGCTTTGATAAAATTAAGAATGATTCATTTCTGATTTCTTTGGAGAAGTATTCCTTTACTTGCCTGTAGCCACCCAGCCTTTCCTATCCCCATGAGTTTGGAATCAATGAATTTGGCAGTGGGTTGGGCCAGTGTGAGAAAACCCAAGTACTTCGTATCTCTTCTCTTTAGTTCTATACAAAGGAAGCAAAAACGTATCAAAATTTATGTGGTGGTTGTTCAAATATTAGCAATATGTAGACAATATGAAGACCAGGTCCAGAGCAGGCTGATGTGCCTTGACTTTGTGTAAGCAGGGCAGCTTGTGATACCACAGTGGCAGGGAGGAGTCTGGGATATCGTTTGGTTCTCCTGCTGACTCCTGTTTCTGGAGGGAGTGCATCTAGCGCATAACAGACAGCTGTAACCAATAGAGATGGATTGACTCCCACAGCCTTTGTGATTGCGGCATGCTGTCATTAATGCCTGTGGGACTTACTGAAGGAAACTGCGTCGCCAATAAATGACTTTTCCAGGCTTCAAAAATAAGTGTTGCATAGTATGGCAGTTAGCTTTAGTTGTCAGTGTGACACAACCTAGCATCATCAGGGAGGAGTGTCTCAATGAGAGAGTGCCTACCTTGGATGGGCCTGTGTGTCTGTCTGTGATTGTTTTAGTCCCTTGATGTGGGCAAACTGAGCCCACTGTGGGCAGCATTATCCCCTAGAGCCTCGGCAGGTTGTCTTGAACTGTGTAAGAGTAGATAAATGGAGGTGAGCACAAGCAAGCAAGTGAGCATGCATGCATTTACTCTATCTGTGCTATTGACTATAGGTATGATGTAACACGCTGTCTGAAATGCCTGCCTTTGTGCGAAATGCCATCCCAGTAGGGATGGACTAGAACCTGGAATTGTGAGCTAAAAGAAACCATTTCTCTTTTAAGTTACTTTTCATTAGACTATTTTATCATGGTAACAGAAAGGAAATGAACCACATCGTGTCCAAAGGTACTATCAGGATTGAAGCCTATATACAATAACATCTAAACAGCCTCGTATGGAAAAGTGTGTATGCCCTACATTGCCTTGAGGGAAGCTTATGAAAGACCATCCCAACTTGTTGCTATTGTTTCTGGTCCTGATTTAGATTGGTGTTTTCTAGGGTGAGAATTTTGAAGGATTTGAAATTTCTTTAAAAATTATGTGGGGCAGAAACAAATAAAAATGATTGATTAACTTGAATTTTATAGCAACTGGTAAACTGTGCATTAGCTCTTATTCCTACCAGAAGCAAAGTTTGGAGGTGAAAGCCTTCACATGAAATAAATAAGATTTGCTTTCTATGTTGCTTTGCCAGACAATCTAGATCAACAGGGTTTCAGATGCCACTTGGTTATACAAAGTCTAAATTACCAAGCCTGCAATTGTTGGTGCTTCTAAATATATCCAAGCCACTTCCAGGGAAGAGATCAGTACATGTGGCTGTTATTAGATGTGTAGGCCACAGGTTGTATAGTTTTTGTTTAGGTCCTGATAGTCAATATTTTAGGCTTTGTTAGCTATAACTACTCATCTTGCTTTTGAGAAAAAGATAAAACGTTCTAAATGGAAATGAAAGTGTGAAGCTCCGTTCAAACAAAACTTGTTTCAAATATGGGTCAAAATTGCACTGAAAGTGGACTTTTAGATGCAGATCTCTGATTCATACCCTGCTGACAAATCTATAGCTATGAACTGAATTGTACGTGTCAATTCTAAAAATAATGATCAAATCTTGCTAGAAAAACATACATCATTGTCTGTGAGCCATGGCTATGTAAACTTAGAACCCACACTGATGTGGACATGCCATTTATAAATCTTGTAAGCACAAACCTACTTTGAAAAGTAGATTATGAAATTCAATTAAGAACATCTGTCCTCTGATATGTATGACTCGGAGCACCTGTTTTCTTATCAGATGTATAGCTAAATTGTTTAAACCTTTATGGAAGATTAAGGAGCATTTCTTTTTCATTGATGAGAAAATAGCCTTTTGTGGATCAAAATTAGCAGTCTTTCCTGTCGAGAATCCACTTTGCTATAGTCTAGGCTATTCTCATTTTCACTCAGCAATCGAACAGAAAAATGGAGTGGTGACCTGAATAGCCTTATGTCCTCAAGCACTGTGATTTTGGCAGAGATGTTTTAAATGGGCCCCATTTTCCTCTCCTGACAGGTAGTGGTTTTTTTTTTTTGTGATATTAAAGCAGCCATCTTTGGGAAAGCTGGTGCTTCTTATTGCCACCAGGTTAACAGTGTTTGGAAATGGACTTCTAATCAATTCATTTTCTCATAAGAATTGATGCTCAGAAAACATCGTGGAGGTAGTAAGTGGCCTGAGTACTTTGTTCCTGTCTTAACGCAAGTCTCAATTCCTTTTCTTATCACTGTGTAGAACACTGAATTGAAACAACTTAGGGGAAGAGGAGCTTGCTCTGACTCATGAGTGAGGGGTTACAGTCCTCAGGACTATGAAACTTTAGCAGTTGACATGGTTGGGTTCATGTTGATGGGAGCCTGTACCATGGTTTGTTCACATCTGAGGGGATCAGGAAGCAGAGAGCTGTGGCCAGGAGCAAGGCCTATGACCCTGAAGGTCTGTGCTGATCAACTGGGTCCTTTGTCTTCAAGTTTCTTTAACCTCCTCAAAATGGCACCATCAACTGGGGAGCAAAGCATTCAAACACAGGATTGTGTAGGGAAATTTTATACTCGAACTGCAACAGAAGAACATATAGAAGTGACTTGTCAAACTAAATGAATGAAACTCATGAGGTCCAATCAAATTTGAATGTGAGGTAAATGGCAAATACTGCTTCAGTATATTAAAAACAAAATATTTGGAACAGATAACACTTAGCTACTTATTCTAAATATTTTATGTTACACAATTATGATAAAAAACTTATTAGGGGTGATGTGGGATTCCCCTCTGTATGCTGTGAATGTTTAATTACCATTGGTTAATAAAGAAGCTGCTTTGGGTCTATGGCAGCGCAGAATAGGATAGGATGAGGCAGGAATTCCAAGCAGAGACAGAGAAGAAGAAAAGGCAGAGTCAGGGAGATGCCAGTTAGCCATGGAAGGAGAAAGATGCCCGCCTGCTGAAACCTTACCAGTAAACCATGAGTCTCATGGTAAAATATAAAATAATAGAAATAGGTTAATCTAAGATGTAAGAGTTAGTTAACAAAAACCCTAAACTAATAGGCCAAGCAGTGTTTTAATTAATATAGTTTCTGGGTGATTATTTTGGGGAAACAAACAAGCAGTCTCCACCTACAAAGGTGTAGTCTGAAATTCAAATTTAATTAGGCACCTTAAAACATGGAAGGGTGTCTGGTAAGGAGAAATTTTACTAGATGATACTCTACTTTACCCAGGTTGTTTTAGCCATCTAAATGTGTATATGGTTCAGGTGGGCAGTTCTCCTTGGCAAATCCTTTGGGATGCTCCTGTTCACCTTTTTAGCTGGTCGGACTTGGTCACACTAATGGATGTAACTGTGATGGCAGCACAGGATGGGTATTTTCACTGCATGAATTTTGTTTTCTTCATTCATAATTGGTACTCAAAGGAAGTTAGGGAAACAATTCCACTCACAATGCCTAAAAGCAACCAAACTCCCTTATCCTCCCAGAGATGCCCCTGATTCCAGTTGTCTTTCCCAGTACTCTCCCTCCATCTTCCCCTGATCTAATCCTTCCTGTTCCATGCCACCTCTACATCCAAATCTCTCCCCCATCCACCTGTGATATATATTCTATTTCCCATTCACAGTGAGATTCATGTGTTTCCCCCTGAGCCCTCCTTGTTTCTTTGAGGCTGTGGATTGTCACATTGTTATCCTTTACTTTATGGCTAATATCCACCTGTACATGAGTACATACCATGTTTGTCTTTCTGGGTCTGTGTTACTTCATCTAGAATGATTTTTTCCTAGTTCCATCTATTTTCCAGAAAATTTCATGATGTTATTATTTTTAATAGATGGGTAATGATCCATTGTGCAAGTGTACTACATTTTTTTTAATCCATTCTTTGGCTGAGGAACATCTATGTTGCTTCCAGGTTCTGGATATTATAAATAAAGTTACTATGAACATAGTTGAGCAAGTATCCTTGTGGTATGATTCAGCATACTTTGGGTGTATGCCCAGGAGTGGTATAGCTGGGTTTTGAAGTAGATCGATTTCCAATTTTCTGAGAAACTGCCATATTGATTTCTAAAGTGGCTGTATGAGCTTGGACTCTCACCAGAAATGGAGGAGTGCTACCCTTGCTCCTTATCCTCACCAGCATGAGCTGCCACTTGTATTTTTTATCTTGCCATTCTAACAGGTTTAAGATGGAATCTCAGAGTTATTTTTATTTGCATTTCCCTAATGGATAAGGATGTTGAACATTTCTTTAGTTGTATGGTAGTTTGAATATAATTGGCCCCCATAATCTCATAGGGAGTGTCACTACTAGGAGGTGTGGCTTTGTTTGAGTAGGTATGGACTTGTTGGAGGAAGTGTGTCTCTGAGGGGGTGGGCTTTGAGGTTTCCTATGCTTATGATACTACCCAGTGTCTCAGTCAACTTCCTGTTGCCTCCAAGATGTATGACTCATAGCTATTCCTCCAGCACCATATCTGCCTGCGTGCTCCCCACCAGGATGATAATAGGCTGAACCTCAGAAACTGTAAATGAGATATTCAATTAAATGTTTTCTTTCTAAGAGTTGTTATGGTCTTGGTGTCTCTTCATAGTAAAAGAAAACTCTAAGACAAGATGTTTCTTGGCTATTTCAGATTTCTATGTTAAGCATTCTCTGTTTAGAACTGTACCTCATTTTTAAATTGGATTATTTGGTTTGTTGATGCCTCATTTCTTGAGTTCCTTATAATTTGGAAATCAGTCCTATGTCAGATGTGGGGTTGGTAAAGATCTTTTCCCATTCTGTATTTTGTTGTTTTATTCTTTTGATGGTATCCTTTGCCTTACAGAAGATTTTTAGTTTCACAAAGTCCTATTTATTATTTATTAATTGTTCATATTAGTGCCTGCATGATTGGTTTTCTGTTTAGAAAGTTGTCTTCTGTGCCAATTCATTCCAGGCTATTCCCCACTTTCTCTTCTATCAGATTCCATGTATCTGTTTTTATGTTCAGCTCTTTGATCCACTTTGACTTGAGTTTTGTGCAGGGTGATAAGTATGGGTCTATTTACATTCTTCTACATGTGGGCATCCAGTTAGACCAGCATTATTTGTTGAAGATGCTTTCTTTTTTCCATTGTATATTTCTGGCTTCTTTATCAAAACTGGGTGTTCATAGGAGTCCATCTGGGTCCTCAATTCCATTGATTAGTGTGTCTGTTTTTATGCCAATACCATGCAGTTTTTATTGCTACAGCTCTGTAGTACAGCTTGTAATCAGGGATGGTGATACCTCTAGAAGCTCTTTTATTGTACAGGAATTTTTTATCTACCCTAGGTTTTTTGTTTTTCCATATAAAGTTGAGTATTGTTCTTTCAAGTTTTGTAAAGAATTGTGTTGAAATTTTGATGGGAATAGTGTTGAATCTGTAGATTGCTTTTAGTAAGATGACCACTTTTACTATGTTAGTCCTACTAATCCATGATCATGAGAGATCTTTCCATCTTCTGATAGCTCCTTCAGTTTCTTTCTTCAAAGACTTAAAGTTCTTGTCATACAGGTTTTTCACTTGCTTGGTTAGGGTTATACCAAGATATTTTCTACTATTAGTGGCCATTGTGAAGAGTGTTATTTTCCTAATTTCTTTTTCATCCCATTTGTCATTTGTATAAACAAGTTCTTCTTTTATTTTTGAGTTTATTTTGTATCCAGCCATTTTGCTGAAGGTGTTTGTCAGTTGTAGGAGTTCCTTGGTAGAATTTTTGGGGTCACTAATATATACTATCATATCATCTACAAATACTGATACTTTGAGTTTTTCCTTTCCAATTTGTATCCCCTTGATCTCCTTTACTTGTCCTATTACTCTAGCTAAATCTTCAAGTACTTTATTGAAGAGATATGGAGAGAGTAGACAGCCTTGCCTTGTCCCTGATTTTAGTAGAACTGTTCTAAGTTTCTCTCCATTTAATTTGATGTTAGCTGTTGACTTGTTGTATATTGCTTTTGTTATCTTTAGGTATGTTCCTTTCATCCCTGATCTGTCTGACACTTTTATCTTGAAGAAGTGTTGGATCTTGTCAAAGGCTTTTTCAGCATCTAATAAGATGATCATGTGGATTCCAACATAAAAGCTTAAGTTGTTTATTAAAAAAGACATTTTAATATCTAAAAAGATATTTTTAGGATGGTTAATACAAGTTATGACAGAAAGTAGTTTAGGTATAAAACTTTGGACTCACCAAGATCAGATAGGTAATGTAGTAATTTCTCCAAATTTGCTAAATACAAATGGACTGGATATTGTCAATGTAATTCTTACCTGATAATTGGTCTTGTATATAGTTTTACTATGTTAGAACTAAAACCTTCCCTTTTCAATTAGATGAAAAAGGGGGAAATGTTGTAGAATATTTGTTTACACTGTGAAAATGTATCTCTGCCTAAGGTGCCTTCTGATTGGTTTAATAAAGAGCTAAATGGCCAGTATCTAGGCAGGAGAGAATATGCTAGACTTCTGAGCAAAGAGAGAGAAACTGAGAGGAAAAGATCTAGGAATATGATTTCACCAACAGACTTGGAGAAAGTTGGTGTGCTGTAATAAGAGGTAACCAAGTTATATGGCAAAATGTAGATTAAAAAATATGGGTTAAATAAGTTATAAGTGATAGTTGGGAAAAACCTAAACTAAGGCCAAACTTTCATAATTAATAATAAATCTCTGGGTCATTATTTGTGGGCTGTTGGTGCAAAGATAGTTTGACAAGAAAGTATACTACATTTTTTATTCAGTTTGTTTATATGGTAAATTACATTGACAGATTTTACTTTGTTGAACCATTCCTGCCTCTCTGAGATAGAGCCTATTTGATCATGGTGGATGATCTTTTGATGTGTTCTTGAATTCGTATTTTAAGTATTTTGTTGAGTGTTTTTGGATCAGTGTTCATGAGGGAAAAATAAAGTTGACAGTGTTCTTTACGTTTCTATTTTGTTGAATAAATTGAAGGGTATTGATATTAGCTCTTCACTGAAAGTTTGATAGAATTCTGTGTTAAAACCATCTGGCCTGACTGAACCAGATACCTAGGCTAGAGTGGGCCTGAGAAACCAAGCTCCATGGGAATGAGAGCAGATCAAGTCCAGGGACATCAGTGGACCAGGATTGAGCCAGCGTACTGGGCCAGATCAGACCTGAGACAGTGAACTCCACAGGAACAGGTACAAGGGAGCTACTGCTGAGCAAGTGAGCCAGAGCCAGAGACCACTGAGGGTCCAGATGTGAATCTGGGACCTTCAAGGGAGTAGACCTAAGACAGGACCCCTGTTGGCCTGGGTGTGAGTCTAGGCTCTCTGAGGAACTAGGCCCAAGCCAGGTCATCTGCAGGTCTGGATATGAATCTGGAACTTCGGAGGGAGTAGGCAGGATCCAGAGATCTCTGTGGGTCCAGGCATGAGTCTGGGACCTCAGAGAGAGTGGGCCTGATCCAGGACCTCTGTGGGTCCAGGAGTTGGTCTGAGACATCAAAGGGAATAGGCAGGAACCAGAAACCTCTACAAGTCCAAGCTTGAGTCTGGGACCTCTCCTAGGGAGTAAGCCTGAGCCAGGTTCTCTACAGGTCTGGGTACAACTGAGCCTGGGAGGTCCAAGGAAGTAGACCGGAGCCAGAGACATTTGCAGGACCAACTCCAAGCCAAGGACCTCTGTATGCAACCAGGTACAGAACCAAGTCAAAGCCAGTAACCTAGGCTAGAGCAGGCCTGAGACAGCAAACTCCAAGGGAGTGGAGCAAAGCCCAGGAGTGCTGAGTAGTGCTCCAGGAAAGTGACTGGTAGAAAAGGTAAGAACATATGCAACACCACTAAGAGCAACACGACATCAGTAAAACCTAAAGATCCTACAACAACAAGACTTAAATAACCAAAATATAGATGAAGCAGAAGATAATGACCTAAAAATAACTTCAGGAGAATGTTTGGCACTCTTAAAGATGAAATGAGAAATTCCATCAAAGAAATGGAGGAAAAACAAACAAAGAATTGGAAGACATCAGCAAATCCCTTAAAGAAAAGCAACAAAAAGCAATCAAACATATGAAAGAAATTATTCAAGACTTGAAAACATAAATAGAGACAATAAAGAAAACACAAGCTGAAGGAATTAAAGAAACAGAAATCATGAAAATAATCAAGAACAACAAACACAAGCATAAACCTCAGAATACAAGAGCTGGAAGAGAGAATCTCAAGTGCTGAAGATACAGTAGAGGAAATAGACTCATCAGTCGAAGAAAACATTAAATTTCACAAACGCTTAACTCAAAATATCCAGGAAATATGGGACACCATGAAAAGGCCAAACCTAAGAGTAATAGGTATAGAAGGAGGAGAAGTTCAATTCAAAAGCACAGAAAATATATTTAACAAAATCATAGAAGAAACTTTCCCAACCTGAAGAAAGATATGCCTATGAAGATATAAGAAGTTTGCAGAACACCAACAGACTAGTTAAAAAAATGTCCCCTTGCCACATAATAATCAAAACACTAAGCATACAGAATAAAGAAAGAATATTAAGAGCTGCAAAGGCAAAAGGTCAAGTAACATATAAAGGCAGACCTATCAGAATTACACCTGACTTTTCATTGGAGACAATGAAAGCCAAGAAGGTCATGGTCAAGTGTTATGCAGATGTTAAGGGACAACGGATTCCAGGCCAGACTAATATACCCAGCAAAACTTTCAATCACCATAGGAGGACAAACAAGATATTCCATGACAAAACCAGATTTTACCAATACCTAGCCACAAACCCAGCCCTACATAAAATATTAGAAGGAAAACTCCAACCTAAGGAAGTTGGCTACATCAATAAAAACACAGACAGTTGATGGTCTCATAGCAGCAAATCTCAAAGAAGGGGGAAAAAAAGCACAAATTAACATCACCCACAATGAAAACTAAATTAACAGGAGGTAGCAATTACTGGTCATTATTATCCCTTAATGTAAATGGATTCAACTCACCTGTAAAAGGAACAGGCTAATCGATTGGATACAAAACCAGAATCCATCCTTCTTCTGCATTCAAGAAACACACCTCAACCTCAAAGACAGACATTGTCTCAGAGTAAAGGGTTGGGAAAAATATTCCAATTTAATGGACCTAAGAAACAAGCGGGTGTAGTGATCCTAATATCTTACAAAATAAACTTCAAATTAAAATCAATCAAAAGAGACAAAGAAGGACATTTCATATTAGTCACAGGAAAAATCCATCAAGAGGAAATCTCAATATTGAACATCTATACCCCAAATACAAGGGCACCCTCATATGTAAAAGAAACACTGCTAAAGCTTAAATCAGACATTAAACCCCACATACTAATAATGGGAGACTTCAACACTCCACTCTCACCACTGGACAGGTCAATCAGACAAAAAATGAACAAAGAAATAAGGGAACTAACAGATGTTATGACTCAAATGGACTTAACAGACATCTATAGAATATTTCATTCAAACATAAAAGGATATACCTTCTCAGCACCTCATGTATCCTTCTCAAAAATTGACCACATACTCGGTAAGAAAACAAACATCAACAAATACAAATAAATATTTGGAATAACCCATATATCTTATCAGATCACTGTGGTTTCAAACTAGAATTCAATAGCAATATAAATTCCAGAAAGCCCACGAACATATGGAAATTAAACAATGCTACCCTAAATCATCAATGAGTCAAGGAAGAAATAAAGAGAGAAACACTTCCTAAAATTCAATGAGATGACACAACATACCCAAATTTATGGGACACAGTGAAAGTAGTGTTAAGAGGAAAGTTCACAGCACTTAATGCCTACACAAAGAAGTTGGAAAAATCCCACACAAGTGAATTAACAGAACATTTGAAAACTTTAGAACAAAAAGAAACAAACTCACCCAAGAGAACTAGATGGCAGGAAATAATCAAATAGAGCTGAAATCAACAAAATAGAAACAAAGAAAACAATACAAAGAATCAATGAGACAAAGAGTTGGTTCTTTGAGAAAATGAACAAAATAGACAAGGCAGAGAGAGTATGTCCAAATTAACAAAATCAGAAATGAAAAGTGGATATAAGAACAGACATGGAGGAAATACAGATAATCATGAGGTCATATTTTGAAAACATGTACTCCACAAAATTGGAAAACTTAAAGGAAATGGACAACTTTCTGGACAAATATCACTTAGCAAAATTAAATCAAGACCAGATAAGCAAATTAAGTAGTCCTGTAACTGCTGAAGAAATAAAAACAGTCATCAAAAGTTTCCCAACCGAAAAAAAAAAAAAAAAGCCCAGGACCAGTTGGTGTCAGCTCAGAATTCTACAAGATTTTCAAAGAACTAATACCAATATTTGTCAAATTATTCCACACAATAGAAACAGAAGGAACATTGCCAAACTCTTTTATGAGGCTACAATTACCCTGATACCCAAAGCACAGAAAGACATTACTAAGTAAGAGAATTACAGACCAATCTCACTCATGAATATTGATAGAAAAATACTAAATGAAATACTGGCAAATCGAATCCAAGAACACATCAGAACCATCATCCACCATGATCAAGTCAGCTTTATCCCAGATATGCAGGGATGGTTCAACATACGAAAATCTGTCAATGTAATCCACCATATAAACAAACTGTAAAATAAAAACCACATGATCATCTCATTAGATGCCAAAAAGGCTTTCAACAAAACACAACATACCTTCATGATAAAGGTATTGGAGAGAGCAGAGATACAAAGAATATACCTAAACATAATAAAGGCAATATACAGCAAGCCAACAGCCAATATCAAACTAAATGGAGAGAAACTCCCAGCGATCCCACTGAAATCAGGAACAAGACAAGGTTGTCCACTCTCTTTATATTTATTCAATATCATTCTTGAGGTTCTAGCTAAAGCAATAAGACACCAAAAGGAGATCAAGGGGATACAAATTGGAAAAGAAGAAGTCAAACTCTCACTATTTGCTGATGATATGATAGCTTATATAAGTGACCCCAAAAATTCTACCAAGGAACTTCTACAACTCATAAACACTTTCAGTAATGTAGCAGGATACAAGATTAACTCAAAAAATCAGTAGCTCTACTGTATACAGATGATAAAAGGGCTGGGAAAGAAATCAGAGAAACATCACACTTCACAATATCCACAAATACCATAAAATATCTTGGAGTAACTCTAACCAAACAAGTGGAAGACTTGTATGACAAGATCTTTAAATCTTTGAAGAAAGAAACTGAAGACACCAGAAAGTGGAAAGATCTCCCATGTTCTTGGGTAGGTAGAATTAACATAGTAAAAATGGCAATCTTACCAAAAGCAATCTACAGATTCAATGCAATGCCCATCAAAATTCCAGCAAAATTTTTCACAGACCTTGAAAGAATGGTACTCTAGTTCATATGGAAAAGCAAAAAACCCAGGATAGCCAAAACAATCCTGTACAATAAAAGAACTTCTGGAGGCATCACAATCTTTGACTTCAAACTCTATTACAGAGCTACAGTACTGAAAACAGCCTGGTATTGGCATAAGAACAGACAGGAGGACCAATGGAACTGAATCAAAACCCAGATATTAATCCACACACCTTCGAACACCTGATTTTTGAAAAAGAAGCAAAAAAGTGTCAAATGGAAAAAAGAAAGCATATTTAACAAATGGTTCTGGGCTAACATGTACAAGATATCAACATGTAGAAGAATGAAAATAGATCCATATCTATCACCATGAACAAAACTCAAGTCTAAATGGATCAAGGATCTCAACATAAAGTCAGCCACACTGAACCTCATAGAAGAGAAAGTGGGAAGTACACTTGAACACATTGGCACAGGAGACCACTTTCTAAATATAACCCCAGCAGCACAGACACTTGTTGCAAGGAGAGGTGGCTTTTTTCCTGGCAGCCTGGCTAGCTTACACCCAAAATAACTACACAGAAACTGTATTAATTAAAACTCTGCTTGGCCATCACCTCTAACGTTTTATTGGCTTGCTCTTACATATTAGTTTAACCCATTTTTATCAATCTGTATATCACCATGAGGTCATGACCTACCAGAAAAGTTTCAGCACATCTACCTCCAGCCGTGGATCCATGGCGTCTCCCTGACTCTGCTTTCTTCTTCCCAAAATTCAGTTCTGTCTTCTCCGCCTACCTAAGTTCTGCCCTATCAGCTAGGTCAAGGCAGTTTCTTTATTCATTAATGAATGAAAGCAACACACAAACAGAAGAAATTCCTACACAAGACACTGAGGGAAACAATTAATAAATGGGACCTCCTGAAACTGAGAAGCTTCTGTAAAGCAAAGGACTTGGTCAACAAGACAAAATGACAGCCTACAGAATGGGAAAAGATCTTCACTAACCCCACATCAGACAGAGATCTGATCTCCAAAATATACAAAGAACTCAAGAAATTGGTCATCAATACAACAAATAATCTAATAAAAAAATGTAGTACAAACCTAAAAAGAGAACTCTCAACTGACGAATCCAAAATGGCTGAAAGACACTTAAGGAAATGTTCAAGATCCTTAGTCATCAGAGAAATACAAATCAAAACACCACTGAGATTCCATCTTACAACTCAGAATGGCCAAGATCAAAAACACTGAGGACAACTTGTGCTGGAGAAGTTGTGGGGTAAAGGAAACACTTCTGCATTGCTGGTGGGAATGCAAGCTGGTACAGCCCCTTTGGATGTCAGTGTAGTGATTTCTCAGAAAATTAGGAAACACCCTTCCTCAAGACCCAGTAATACTACTTTTGGGTATATATCCAAAGGATGCTCAAGCATGCCACAAAGACATGTGCTCAGCTATGTTCATAGCAGCATTGTTTGTCATGGCCATAACCTGGAAACAACCTAAATATCCCTCGACTGAAGAATGGATAAGGAAAATGTGGTAAATTTACACAAATGGAGTACTACAGAGCAGAATAAAATAACCACATCTTGAATTTTGCAGGAAAATGGATGGAGCTAGAAAACATCATTTTGAGTGAGGTAACCCAGACCCAGAAAGACAATTATCACATGTACTCACTCATAAGTGGATTTTAAACATAAAGCAAAGAAAACCAGCCCACAAATCACAATCCCAGAGAACCTTGACAACAATGAGGACCCTAAGAGAGGCATACATAGATCCAATCTACATGCGAAGTAGAAAATGACAAGATCGCCTGAATAAATTGGGAGCATGGGTATTTTGGGAGAGGGTTGAAGGTGAGGGAAATGTAATACACAATAAAAATAAAAAAATAGAAATAATCCATCTCCCCCTGTGTGTTTTTTATTTTTTTGTTTTGAGACTTTAAATGACTGCTTCTGTTTCCTTTGGGGTTATAGGTCTGTTTAAGTTGTTTGTTTATCTGATCTAACTTTAGAAGTGGTATATATTGAGAAAACTGTTCATTTCTTCAGATTTTCCAATGTTGTTGAGTACAGAGTTTTGAAGAATGATCTAATGATCCTTTCTATTTCCTCCGTGTCTGTCATTATATGCCCCCTTTCATTTCTGATTTTGTTAATCTTCCTATTCCCTCTCTGACCTTTGTTTAGTTTTGATAAAGGTTTGTCTATCTTGTTGGTTTTCTCAAGGAACCAACTCTTTGTCTCATTGATTCTTTGTATTGTTTTCTTTCTATTTTATTGATTTCAGGCCTCAGTTTGATTATTTCCCATCATCTATTCCTCCTGGGTAAGTTTTTTCAGTTTCCCTTAGCTTGAAGGCTTTCTGTTGTTGAAATCCAGCTTTAATCTATGGTGGTCTGATAAGGTTCAGGGAGTTATTTAAATTATTTTTGTATTTGTAGTGTTGCTTTGTCATTGAGTATGCAGTCAGTTTTGGAGAATGTTCCATGAATGAGGTGCTGAGAGGAAGGCATTTTTTTTCTTTATTGTTTGGGTGAAATGTTTTGTTGATATCTGTTAGGTCCATTTGAGTAATAAAGTCTGTTTATTTCTTGTCTGGATCACCTGTCCATTATTGAGAGTGGTGTAGTGAAGTCTGTCACAATTAATCTGTGAGATTCAGAGTGTGATTTCAGCTTTGGTAATGTTTCTTTTACCAATGTGGGTGCCCTTGTGTTGGGGAATAGGTGTTAAACATTGCAATGTACTCTTGGTGGATTTATCCTTTGATGAGTATGAAATGCCCTTTTTTTTTTAATTTTGGTGGGAAGTCTATTTTGTTAGGTATTAAAATGACTAAACCATCTTGTTTCTTACGTCCATTTGCATAGAAAATCTTTTCCCAACCCTTTACTCTGAGGTAATGTCTAGCTTTGGTATTGAGGCATGTTTCTTGTATGTAGGAGAAAGACTGATCATGATTTTGTATCCATTCTGTTAGCCTGTGTCTTTTATTAGGGAATTGAGTCCATTGATGCTGAGAGATACTAGTGACCAATGATTGTTAATTCCTGGTATTTTGTGGTTGGTGGTAGTGTGTGTGTTTCCCTTTTTTCGGTTTTGCTAGTGTGAGGTTATTTATTGACCTTGATTTTGTGGGTGTAATTAACCTCCTTGGTTGGCGCTTTCTGTAGTGGCATTGCATTCGTATTTTAATAACTAAAGCTTTCTGAAGATCTGAAAAGCAAAGCAGCCAGGCCATGGCTCTTACCTCGACCTCAGTCCTAAATGGGGATCCCGCCTCCAGGAGTCTCAGAATGAGACTGAGCCTGAGATTTGTCTCCTCCTGTTTTATAACCTTCTCTAGTTCTGGAAGTAAAGGCATGCACCACTGGGATTAAACGCATGCATTGCCTAGATTTTATAGCAACTAATGTGGCTATTGGGATTAAAGGTGTGTGGTACCACTGCCTGGTCTGTAAAGCTGTCCAGTGAAACTGTTTTACTCTCTGATCTTCAGGCAAGCTTTATTTATTAAAATACAAATGAAATTCCACTACAGTTTCCTTTTAGTACCTTTTATAGGGCTGGATTTGTGGGTAGATATTGTTTGAATTTGACTTCGTCATGAAAAATCTTGTTTTCTCTATCTATGGTGATTGAAAGTTTTTCTGGGTATAGTAGTCTGGGCTGGTATCTGCGATATTTTAGGGTCTGGAAGACATCTGTCTGGACCTTTCTGCTTTTAGATTTTCTACTGAGAAGTTAGCTATAATTCTAATAGGCCTGCCTTTATATGTTACTTGGTCCTTTTCCTTTGCAGCTTTTAAGATTTTTTTTCTTGTTCTGTGTGTGTTTAGTATTTTGATTATTATGTTGCAAGGGTTTTTTTTTTTTTTTTTCTGGTCCAATCTGTTGTTCTGTAGGCTTCTTTTACCTTCATGGGCATGTTCTTCTTTATGTTAGGAACATTTTCTTCTGTTAGTTTGTTGAATATATTTTCTGGGCTTGTGAGCAAAGAATCATCTTCTATTCCTATTATTTTTAGGTTTGGTCTTTTCAAAGTGTCCCAGATTTCTTATATGTTTTGTGTTAGGATTTTTTTTTAGATTTAATATTTTCTTTGACTGATGAATCTATTTCTTCTATCATATCTTCAATGCCTTGAGATTCTCGAATTCACGGAGATCTGCCTGCCACTGCCTCCCAAGTGCTGGGATTAAAGGCGTATGCCACTACCACCTGGCTTTCTTCTATCTCTTGTCTTTTTTTGGTGATACTTGAATCTGTAATTCCCATTTGCTTACCCAAATTTTCCAACTCCAGTATTCCCTCCATTTGTATTTTTAAAATTTACTTCTATTTCCACTTTCAGATATTGAACTATTTCCTTCACCTGTTGTCCCCCAGCCCATTGGCTTTCTTGGCATTCTTTAAGGGATTTATTGATTACCTGCATTTTTGTTTGTCTTTTCCTCAATTTAGTTAAGGGATGTTTTTTCATTTCCTCTCTAAGTACCTCTATTATCTTTATAAAGTTGGTTTTAAGGTTGTCTTATTATTCTTTGACTGAATTGGGTTGTTCATGACTTGCTGTTTTAGGATAGCTGACCTCTGGTGGTGACATGTTGCTATTTTTATTATTGATTGTGTTCTTACATAGGCATTTAGGCATCTGGGTTTGGGATGATTATAGGGATTATAGGTCTAGGTGTTTTTTCCTGAGTTTGTCTTTGTTGTGTGTGTGTTTTGTTCCTTGGTTTTTGTCTTCTTTGGTCTTTTGGCCTAAGTGGCCGAAGATTCTGGTGACCATTGAGTCTTTAGGTCCAGTAGGGTGTCTCCAGTGGTATTTTTGCAGTCTGCAAGACCTCTAGGGTTTTGGATGTAAACGTTGCCTCTGTGGTTCTAAGTATCTGTATTGCTCTCCTTCAAGTCCTGATACTCTATTTCTACTGGATTTGTTCCACTGGTAAGCCTTTCTACTGAGTTTTCCCATTGGATTATTGAGGTTTTCCATTGCATCTGATTCCCAGCTTGCACTTTCTTCAGTATTTCTATCTCATTACTAAATTCTGTTTTCAGATTCCAGATTTTCTTTGTGTTTTCATTTATCTGTATATTTGTATTTTATTAGACTTCACTCAGGAATTTTTATCTTCTTTATAAACTCTGAAATTATTTGATCATTTTTATGATTGCTCACTTAAATTTGACATTCCTGGAGACGATTTCTATGAGACTCATGGGTTTCAGAGGTAACATACTGTCTTGGCCTTTCATATTGTTGGTTTGGGGGATGTAACTTGTGCCTGTGTACTCCTTTTGTTTGTTGTTGCCTAATGTGTGACTGTAACCTGATTCTGTTGAGGGGAAGTTTGATTCTGTTTTTGTTGTTCTCCACGATTGGTGGTTTGAGGAGCAGGAGTGGGAAGTGTAGGTCACTCACTAGGATGGGCTGGTAAGCAAGCTGTCTAACCCCAGGAGGATCTTCTGGGAGTGTGGCTTTGTGTGGGAGTTTAGGGGACTGGAGTACTCACCAGAATGGGCTGATTCACTGGTTACTGACCCTGAGCTAGACCCAAGGCTGTGGGGTCAGCAAAGATCTGGGAGCATTTTAATTTTGAGAATACACTATCACATCTTCATTTATGGCAGTAAAAAACCAGGGCCTTCCACCCTTTTGAAAGCTGTATGGACCTTTTGATATTACTGACTGTATTCAGTCAGGTGTTTTCTATACAAGTAAATGAGTGGAAATGCAGTGAACTCAGTGAGTGAGCCCAGGTTTTCATGAGGGTGTTTGAAGACACTCTGACCTTTCTCTAGAAGATTTACAGTGCCCATAGTTGCCCATTGCCATTTTGTTTGTTTCAATTATAGTTGTGTTTTCAAGTAGAACCAAATGTTTCATTACCTGTGTTTCATTTATTTTGAATTTACTTTTCAGTATTTAAAGATATTTACATGTAGGGAGAGGAAAAATAATAAGCTTTCACTGTTATCTGAAGCTTCTTGAGTACTCATCCCTATGGCTTGCTCTCATCTCTGACTAGTTTACTATCCTGACACACTGTTTATAATTTTCATAAATGATTTATATTAGTGCTCTGTACTTAAGCAACTATACAATTATGTATGTTTGCTTTTACATTTTTGAGACATTCCACATATCAATAATCTCGTGTCTGAATGTAGGTGTGTCTATATGATTCATGGCGTTGTATTCCTTCATCCAGTAGATGCTTTATGACTGTTTATGTGTTCTGTTGGTGATAATTTTGTTTGTCACTTCTTGTTTTCCTTCATAAACTATCAATAAGATGTCCAGGGCCATGGTTCCTTAGAGCAGGTACAGGGTTTCTCTAGGGTTTATGTCTGGGATTAAGACTGCTGATCACAGTGCACATTTTTGTCAGTAACAATGCCATATTGTTTCCCAGGCAGCCCTACAATTCTGCCCCCCTTAACTTTATGTGACCTTATCTGTTGTTCCACATTCTTGACAGTGTTAGGTTTTGCCTATTTGGTGGGTGAGAAATGAGATTCCATCATGATTTTAGTTTCAGTTTTTGTGATTCTTAGTAAGATCTTTCATGTATTTCTTACCTTTCCTATCTCTTTTTATGTGAATTTTCTTCCCAATATAAATTTCAAGTTATTTTGTTGTTTTTTAAAAAGACGAACAATGGATCACTTGCTTTTTATTACATGTATGTATTGTGTGTGCTGTGCATCAGGCTCAGTGTTGAGCCCCTTTACCCACTGTGCCATCTCATTGGCCTGAGAATTTAGGTCAGTTTACACAGCAATGGCATCCTTATGCACATGTGCTGCAATGCTTTGGTCTCAATTATTCCCCTTCCCGCTGTCCCCATCCATGCTCTACATTCTCCTGTGACTGATTCTCCTCAATTGCCCAGGTTGTACCCTCTTCTGCACTCTTATTGCATGTGTTCCCCAGCAAAGACTCATATATTGACAAGCGTGATTTCATGAAATTAGAAAGCTTCTGTCCAGCAAAGGAAACCAGAATGAAGAGACAGCACACAGAAGAGAAAAACGTTTGTTAATTTAAATACATCTTTGGCTTTTAAATACATTTTTGATTTTTATGTGCGGCACATATATTCTCACCATCTATGAGTTAATGTAGTATTTTTATTATAACTCTAGTAAAACAGTTATTGCAATTTATTATAGGTGCTGTTTTAAATTTAAACTTTTGAAGTTTCATCCTGAAGACATTTCTATCCTCCCTGTCATAGGACATATGCATATATTCATTTTTGTGCACATGAACATATACTCACACACATGCTAAGAGCGGCAATGTTGTGCAATGTCAGAATAGGCTATTTACTTTCAATTAAAAATTTTTCATTTATTATTATTTTCAGTGTGTTTGTGCCAGCACAAAAGTGTGTGTGTGTGTGTGTGTGTGTGTGCATGCAATGGTGTATGACTTTGGAATATATTTATACCATGACACTCATATGGAGAGTAGATATTAGAGCAACTTTAACAAGGCCGTCCTCTCATTTTCTATTACCAAGGAAGGTTCTGTACCATGTTTCCATCCTTGTGTGTACTCTGGTTTAGCTAGTGAGTGGGCAACTCTGCCTCTGCTTTTCATCTTGCCGTAGGAGTACAGGGATTTCACATGTGAGCCGGCACGTTTAGTTTTTTGTCGGTTCTAAGGATCACACTCAGGTCATTAACCTTACATGGCAAATGTTTTTGTCCACCGAGCCATCTTGCCTGCCCCCTATTAACTTCCACAGGAGAACTCTCTAGTCTAGGCAGAGTTTCTCTCAGCAGGTTACTGAGGCTGAGGAGGTTAATAGATTCAGGTGGGATTGAAATAGCAGATTCATTGTTCAGAGCTGTGTCAAGGCATGAGGAAGGAGGGAGTGATTTGTACATTGCTTTGTCATCTCTGCAGCTCATCAGCAGCTGACACAATTAGGTGTCTGTCAATGATCCCTATTGCCTGACTCTGACCTTGTCATTGTAACCACTGCTTTCTTAATGTCTGCTAGTTTGACACGGGCTGGACTCTGTAGAGTTGGTAAGTTGGACCGTGAGTTCCCTGATATTGGTACAATTCTTTTAAACTGTCACTGTGTCCGTTCCTCTGACATCAATGATAGCTGCGTCTGTTTGTATCTTGTTTCATGTCACATTAGTTATATTTCAGGTAACAGTTGCTGTTTATAATGAACAGCAGCAGAGAAAAAATGTTAGAGTAGCTGTGGATCAGCGTGCCTTCATTTGGGAATTGCTCTCTTTTACTGTCAGATGAGAAATGAAAAAGAATTTCTGTAAGTAAATTGTGGGTAGGAGTGAAGAAGAATTTGAGAAGTTATTTTGTATTTAAGCTGCAAGATTTTCAAGATTAAAATAAGATTATACATCTAAAATTTTCTTTTATATTTTAGGTAGAAAGAGTTTAGAACTTAAAAATGTAGTATGACTTTAATCACTAGATATTGAAATATTTCAAAATGTAAGGTTAGCTTTAACATAGTCTTAGTTGTAAATTCAGATTATAAAATACAGAAGCTAGAGTTTCTGCTTTTCCTCTTTGTCCTTACTTAAACCAGTCTCCCTCCCTCCCTCCCTCCCTTCCTCCTTTCTTCCCCTTCCTTCTTCTTTCCCTATCTTGGTAACAGAATTCCTGGTATTCCAGATACTTCTCTCTTCTTAGGTGAAGCTAAGGACTTGACCTAGGAAGTTTCATCATTTATTTTGCCCTGGTTGCTTCCCTTTAAGAATCTGCCCAGCACCAAGAGGAGCAGTGTTGTTCTGGCTGTGAAGCAGAACTGCATTTGCTATTGGAATAATAAATGGTACTGAATGTTCCCGCAGCTTTTATGGGAGGCATTGCTCTGCCATCAGGGTCACATTACCTAGATGGAAGCAAAATGTGATGGGCAGAGGAGGATTTATCTAATCCCCTGCGAATGCATCCCTGAGTGATTTGATTGTTCTCAGTGTCTTTGAGCAGGAGGACATGGGCATGTATAAATAGCTGGGAATCTCTTTTATATTTGTATAAGTAAGAAATGAAAAGTATTCTTTGCTTTGCAAATTTAGGCTTTTTCCCCCTTGAGTTCTTCAGATAAGAGAAAGCAGTGTATTTTCAGAGATCCTTAACTCTCCTTCCCGCCCAGTGTAGCACTTCAACTGTGCTCAGTGTAACCTGCTTATTATAAAGTCCTTTTAATCTCAGCATCAAGGGGACATTTGAATAGTGAACCAAAGCTCCAAATATCCAAGCACTATGCCTTTCTGTAAATTCTTCTATGCCTCATTTATTTTCTGTCTTAAAGCTATATATGTCAAGACTTGAAGTCTCCTTGTGGGGAAATCTTCAAAGCGTTCCCTGTTTTGTCATAAACACAAGCTTCTTAAGAGACCCAATAACATATATATATATATATATATATATATATATATATATTAACATAAACACATATATATATGATTTCAGATGAATTGTATCACGAGACGCGAGACTCATGGCATACTATTCTTTTTCAGTTTTTTAAATGAACAACTGTGGCACAGAGCAGATGAGTGACAGTCACATCTCAACTTTACTTGTAATCATACTTTGTTGGGACCAGCAACTTGCAAACAATGACTCAGAGACTTATTATTAATTAGGAAAGCTTGGCCTTAGCTTAGGCTTTCCCCCAACTAGCTCTTACAACTTCAGCTAGCCTGTTTCTATTAATCTGTATTCTGCTGTATGTCTCTGTTACCTCTACTCTCTACTGCATGTCCGACTTCTTCAGTTTCTCCCTGGCATCTCTTGCATGACTAGATTCCTTCCTCTGACTTCATCTCTCTATGCCCCAAAGTCCCATCTAAACCTCCTGCCTAGCTATTGGCTGTTCAGCTTTTTAACACACCAATCGCAGCAATACATCTTCACACAGTGTACAAATATTCCACAATACTTACTCATGACACCGACCCACTGGCATCTGTCAGAGGAGTATCACTGAGAAATACTGCACTGTAGTGGTTAATATCATACTACTACATAGCCTGAAAGACCTGAACTGTGCCAAGCCTATAATTGGCCTAGTGCACGACTTTGGGGAAGCTGAATTTACTATTATTGAGCATTAGAATTTCCTCTTTAAAATGTAGATAGTGCTAGTGTTCAGCTCATGGTTTCTATGAAGACTGACAGAAGGCACTCAGAGATATTTTTCATACAGTAAGCAGTAGGTGCATTTAGCTTGATTTTCATGTTCAGTATGATATTGTGATCATCATTGGTATTTCTAGTGAAATCAGAATTCAGTGGGGGATATTTCGAGGTAGCAGGTTCCTCACTTATAGCTAGGATACAGATAAACAAAAGTAATCCATGAGATTAAGCCATGCAAACCAGCAGGGCGAGTCCAAACAGTGTTGAAAGCACAGTTGCAGCATTGTGTGAGAAGCCTTTACATTGCCAAGTGTCGATCCGTTCTTTCGAAAAGGTCATTGTGTAAGGAACTGCCTACTAGCGCTTTCCCTCACACAAGCATCTATTCATGTCCGTTTCCTTACTCATGCGCCTGGAGTGCCAGCCTCAGTTTCTTTTCTTTTTTCTTTTTTAAATTGATGGCCATTTTTTATTACACATACTGCAAATATTAACTGAGTTGAAAATACATGGATAGCCAGATTTGGTAAAAACCTCACTATACTCAAGAAAAAACATATGTATTAACAATTCACTTTCAAGCTAGGTTCATAGCTCAGCTTTGCAATTATGAGAACCTGTGCTACATCCCCAGAAAGAATATTTTTTAAAAGTTATGAATGGTGTTATGCCATTGTAATTATATGACTAGTGATTGGAGAGAGGATGATCCTGAGGGTTGCTGGACAGCACTCTAGCCTCCTTGGTTATCTTCAGGCTTTTCAGACTTGGTCTCAAAAGTACAAGGTGGTCAGAGCCTGAAGAACTGAGGTTGTTCTTTGGCCCGCAAAGTATGAATTTACAAGTATAAACACAACTTACACTGACATGGACAAACACATTCACATACACATTCCAAAACTGATTTTTCATCTGATAAATATGAAATACATATTTGAGCACATTTTGTCCTATTAACTAGACAAACACAGAAATCAGGCTGTTGTTTGAATCATAAAAATAAAGAACTGGATACCAGATAAAAATATTAAATAAATTTAGTGTGGAAGACAATAAAGGGTTACAGTTTTAACATTGGTATTTTCCTTCTTCAAGTTTGTAGTGATATTTCATTTGTATTTTAATAAAACATGCCTGAAGGTCAGAAAAATGAAACAGCCACACAGGCCAGCCTTACATCCAGGCAGTGATGACACACACCTTTAATCCAAGTAGCCACACTACCTTGCCTTAGAAACCACAGCCTCAGTTTCTTTCCCCCATAAGAGGCACTGGATAAGTGAACCAAGCTTCACCTTGTTTTATGTAGATGTTTGCAAGTCCACGATGCCCTGGAATTCTAAAGAAGAAATTTTGAGGCTGCATTCCAAGTCCTCTGGGTTCTCTCCAAGATGTCTCACCCTAGCCTGAAGTTCTACAGCTCAGCTTCCTGAACAGCATCCTAAAAGCTGAGCTTTGAAAGTGTTCTGGGGGTATACTCTCCATATGATTGTTTGCTAACAACTTTTTTCCTTGGTTATGCAATATAATTTAATCTCAAGGCTATAAACTCTTCTTATATCTTGTCCACACCATTTATATTTTCCTACTTTGTATTTTAATACTAGACTTACGTTCAAGTGCTCATTTAGCCTTTTTTCTTGAACATCTGAAAGATCTCACTAACCTAACACATTGAAAATTAAACTCCAACATGCTCTTTCCTTAATTCACTTGTGAGTTGTATATGTAAAATTTTAGTTCACCTTTGTCTTTATAACCGTTTGTATTGATGGGACAAAATGTTTGACAAAAGAACTTACAGAAGGCAGGCTTTCTTTTAGCTCATCATGTGAGGATACAGTCCATCATGGAGGGGAAGGCATGGCAACAGGTACCTTGAGGCAGATGACCACATGGCATCTGCTGTCAGGAAGCAGAGAGAGAGAGAGAGAGAGATGGATGCTGATGCTCAGCTCCCTTTCCATTTTGATTCAGTCCAGGACCCCAGCCCATGGGTTGGTGGTGCTGCCCACATTTTGGGTCTGTCATTTCACATCAATTAACTTGGTATAGAAACTCCCCATAATTACCCATTACTGTTAACACAGGTATCTAGCATGGTATCTGGGATCGGGCTAGCGGTCAATCAATATTTATCAAACTAGCTGCATGCAGTGACTGCAACTGAGAAGGCAGAAGGCAGGGATGGTTTTCAGAAGGTCCTTACTAATATGCCTAGAACTTTGTCACTTCTGGGCTTGTGAGGAAAGAACACGAAGAGGTGTTAAAGAATTGCCCTAAGTTTTTAAACTGCAGAGGAAGTAGAAGTTTTGAATTTATTGCACCTAGGTTTGGGTTCAGACTATCTATTAATGAGTCCATTCTGCTGATTCAGTGATGCAGCAGAGGCAGATGCTCTGTTGAGGGTATGAAGAAAGGATGAGGGTAAAGAGAGGAAAATAATAGCAAGGGCCAAGAAACTTCAGGTCACCAAAGATGTTGTGGCCTCCTGATTCTTCACCAAGGGGCAGCTGTTGATAAAACTGATATAGAGAGGAGGAAGAGAATCTAGGTTTTGGGTCACCATACCTAATCTGTGGTGGGGATACCAATACTACTAGTCCAAATAAAAATATGTAGAGTTTCAACAGGCTGATACTACTAGATAGTAGATCAGTTAAGAAAAAAAGCTTGTAAGAAAAAGATATTTTCAGATACTTTTGGGAAAAATACATTTTCTTTAATTTTTAAAAAAATTCTCCACTGTGTGAGACCCTGACCCTGTGTCAGGAAATCTGTTTCCCGTGGGAAGTGGCCTGTCTGTATGTCCTGAAGTCTGCTTGGGAGGCATGTGGAAAGGAGAACACAGGAAGGAGCTGAGCTTGCTAGTCCCCTTTGCTTAGGTGCTACGTTTCCACTGGGAGCCTCCAGAAAAGATCATGGGGTTATTTTTCACTTTGCTTTAGTTCCAAGACAAGATATGCAGCATTTTTCGGATAATGTATTTTCTGCACTTTGCATATTTAGTTTAAGCAAGATGGTTTAAGAATTGAGGTGAAATAATTGTTTTCCCTGAAGAAAATATAGGGGCGTGAAAGGTGTATATGTGTATGTGCACGCACATGCAGTGTGTACAGTGTGTGTGTGTGTACATGTGTGTATGTTTTCTCCACATGCTATGATTATATAGTCCTTCCAAAACTGCCATTGAAATTTAATTGATGTCTTAGCAGTGATGGAAGGTGGGGACTTTGAGAGGTGGTTGGCTTATAAGTACTTCACGGTCACAAATGGATTAACTCACCCCAGGGGAAGTGGGATTGAAGAGGTTTGGCCTTCATGCCTTTCTTGCCCATGTCTCCTTCTGGTGTGTGATGGTATAGTAAGAAGACCCTTACTAGATTTGGTATTTCCAACCATTCCATCTGAGTCAGATAAGCGTTTGTTGTTAGTAACATACCCATGTCTGTGGCATTTTGTTATAGCAGCAACAAACAGACTAAGCCACTGAGATTCTGCAGTAGATGAGACAGTCTTGCTTCTCCAGTTGACAGAGATCACAATGCGATGGACCCTAAATAGATGTCACTTGTTGCCTCTCTTCCTAGCTCCTCTTTTTAAAAATTATGGGGGGGGCATCAGAGAACAAGTCCCCCAAAGCATGCCTGCTCCCAGGTGTTGGAATAGACTGGGTCTCAGCATTAGTGGGCATTGTTGTCCAGTTATTATTAACTTACAAACATTTATATAAGAAGAATTAGCTACTCTTCTTGAACAGATTAAATTATAGTGATTGTAGTGGGCTTATAACTTGTAAGTTTATTCACACTTTTATTCTGACATTCTAATTTTTCACTTATATACCTATTTTACATGATACATTCATGAAGAAGTATGTGTATATTGAGAAAACATTTATACAGTGGAGGAATGAGATGATTTTATTTTATTGGTATGTACATAGAGCTGGGAGACAATTCTCTGTGTACGCTGTTGAACACACCGTTTACAACTCAAACATCCCCTGTGCTCAGACTCAGGCATAAACTCAGTTTTCAGTGTTTAATAGATACTTAGGTGCTGTATGAGTCCTTGGTATCATAGAGGAAATTGATCTACCATAAGGAATTTTCTCCGTCTTTCCAAATGAGCACGCTTATTCTTGTGAGTTATAACTCAATATTTGAAAGTGTTCTTTTGTATTAGAAGACATATGGAAAAATTGAACTACATGGGGCTGGACAACCTGCAAAAACATAAAATTAAAATTTTAGAGCTAATTATGCTGGATTTTAAAGGCATAAATTGCGTCTCCATAGCAAAAATATAAACATCTTTACTCTCAGAGAAGCCATCTTTTTTTCCTAATGGGCATTAATTCACTGAATACAGGAGCAAGTGAATCTGTAGATACTTTCCATATAGAGGCATGTTGAATCACACAACTTAATTTTAAAAGCTGCAGGTCCCTTAAACATAGTAATTAGTCAACAAGGCTGAAAATCTATGTTCAGGATATGAATACCACGGGGACCTGTGAAACACAATTTTTATTAGTATTAATAATAAAAGCCCGTAGTTAGATATTGAGGGTGAAAGCTGAAAGATCAGAGAAGCAGAGCAACCAGCTACGAGATGTTTTACTTCTACAAAATCTCAGACTGAATGGTAGGGATTCTGTCTCTATGATTTCTCAGGTTGAATGGGGGAGATCATGTCTTTATGCATCCTTAGACTGAAAGTCCCTGTCTCCACTCACCTTGTATTCCTGTCTCCACTTCCCATGTGCTGGGATCAAAGGCTTAAGTCACCACCACCGGGCTCTGTTTCTCTTAGACTGGTTCAATCTCGGGTAGCCCAGGCTTGCCTTGAATGCCTAATCTTCCTGCTTCCTCCTCCCAAGTGCTAGGATTAGAGGTGTGTGCCACCACTACCTAGCCTTTATGGTTAATTAGTGGCTAGTTCCATTCTCTGATCTCCAGATAAACTTTATTTTGCTGTGGGATAATGCTCTTGTACACTGTAAAGTTTTGTCACTTGTATTAGTTTAATAAAATGCTGATTGGTCAGTAGCCAGGCAGGAAGTATAGGTAGGGCAACCAGACTAAGAATTCTGGGAAGAGGAAAGGCAGAGAATCAGTCACCAGCCAGACATAGAGGAAGCAAGATGAGGATGACTTACTGAGAAAAGGTACCAAGCCACATGACTAAACATAAACAAGAATTATGGGTTAATTTAAAAGTTGTAAGAGCTAGTTAATAGCTGGGCAGTAGTGGCGCATGCCTTTAATCCCAGCACTCGGGAGGCAGAGGCAGGTGGATCTGTGTGAGTTTGAGGTCAGCCTGGTCTACAGAACAAGTTCCAGGACAGCTAGGACTGTTTCACGGAGAAACCCTGTCTTAAAAAAAGAGCTAGTTAATTATAAGCCTGAGCTAATAGACCGAACAGTTTATAATTAATATAAGCCTCTGTGTGTTTCCTTGGGACTGAACGGCTGTGGGACAGGGTAGGACAGAAACTTCCATTTATATTATTTGTTGGAACACAAACAAAATATCTTACAACAGACCTGTATTCACTGACCTTCAATTTTGAACTATGTTATTGTATTTCACCTTATTGTTGTTGTGTCCCAAGGCCACAGTATAATTTTTTTTGGTAAGATTGATGTCTACATCTTTTTCTTTTAACAAGTGAAAATGCATTGAGCATGTATTGGTTTTGATCAATGCCAGGAGAGTGGAGTGGCCTGGGTTTTAGGGCAGGCTTGAGTCTGTGGATGGCTCACATAGTACAGCTCTGACTCCGAGACTGTCCCTCCAACAAAATGCTTCCACCTGATCTTTCGAGTCTTCCAGGAATAAGCCCCAAACTATATCCCAAAAATAAACTACAATTTCCCATATTATCAAACATACTTGGAGAATTTGATAAAGTCTGAATAAGCCCAATATTGAGTTTATTTTCTTAAAATTTGCACTGAGCATACTTCATTATATTCTTAAATTATCTTGTTTAAACTGCCATGGAACTTAAATATTCTCAAAGTGCTGATGCTGTAACAAGACTAGGATGACAGTTTAGTCTCTGGAAGACGTTGGGCTTAATCCAGTCCCTTGTCTTCAGTCCTTAACTGAACCTGCTCACATAAACAAGATCCTCCAGTGCCCACATGCACCACCACAGTCAATTTTCCTGCTTGTATTTGCCAACAGTACCTTCCTTCTTTCAAACAACCTTGGAAGTTTTATCCTGAGAGAAAGTAAAATGAGCAGAATGACCCATTAGTTTAATGTTTTTCCTTCATTATTTCTTGGGCTCTTGTGTTTGTAGAAACACAAGCAAGTGTTCTCAAACTTCATCCATCATCAGAGGAAATCCATTTCTTATGTGTGTTCAGCTTTTGCCTCAACTTCTCCATTGGCGGTAGTCTCCCTTAGCCCTTAAAGCAGAAAATGATCAAGCAGCATGGTACAGAGCATCAGCATCTCATGAGGATGTATTAGATATATGTGTTGTGTTCTATATAATAGCTATATTACTGATACTGACTTTCAGAGTATACTAGATTAAAAAGGATTCAAATGATGGATTCAGATCTCACACTTCTCCCCAGCTTCCATCTCTATCATTCTTTCTGCCTCAGTTTTGATGGTCCCTGAACTTTGGTGGGGTGTAGGGGACAATGGGGAAGGGTGTCTGGGGTAGAGAGGTTGGAAGATAGAAGACTGGGGCATAAGGAGGTGGGGGACTGTGGGGTGAGGAGATTGGTTGCTAAGAAAACGTAACAAAAAGACATGAGGTTTCGAGGAGACATGCTGGGGAAATATGGGGAAAGTTGGAGGTGGGAAAAAGGGGTGGATATATCATATTTCATTATACACTTATATGAAATTCTCAAGAATAAAGGAAAATTGCATTCATACACACATGTACACATATATGCATGCATAAGCATATACAAGCCATCCCAAATTGTTTAATAAAAAATAAAAACAAAATAAAACCAAACAAAAAAACTTAGTCCTTTTGTCTTCATAACAGGGTAATCATCAATGTTAGTCTTGATTTTCCATTTAAAATATTTCACTTTTTTTTGTTGGTGTTTCAAGACAGGGTTTCTCCGTAGCTTTGGAACCTGTCCTGGAACTAGCTTTTGTATACCAGGCTGGCCTCAAACTCACAGAGATCTGCCTATTTCTGCCTCCAGAGTGCTGGGATTAAAGATGTGTGCCACCACCACCCAGATAAATATTTCACTTTTAATTTTGAGTCAGAACAGCTTCTTTTGCTCATTAAAATAATGCACATTACATTGGGAATTTCTCCTATAGGCTCAGGGTTTGAATTTGCTCCCCTCCTGGTGGCACTATCCTGGAGACAGTAGGCCAGGTTCAGCTTCTAATGGTGATATTTCCTGCTGGTTCAAGGCTGCCATCCTGAAGCCATGAGCCAAAATAAACATTCTGTCCCTTCTGCTGCTTGTGAGTTATTTTGTCACTGCAGCACAAAAGTAAGTCACTACAGACATTAGTCTTCTCAACATCAGGACAGCCTTCCCTTTGCAGCTGTTGCACGGTGCTTCACAGCTGCTAGAATAGCACTCTGCCGATTCCAAGGCAGTCACCATGCCTCTGACACGGCGGCTGCATGGGAAGCAGTTGTTATGGAGTACTGGGCACCACTGGGTACAGGGTACTCTCTGTGTACATGTTTACGCATGTTTGCTGCAGAAGGACTCCTCATACATACTCCCATAAACCTAATGTAGGAGCTTCTGGCACGCATGCCCTTGAAACGCATAAGCAGTCCTCAAATTCCAGGGCAAATATTCAGGGGATGATCTATAATTTTGATCAGCATAAATTTGAATTGTATGCATTTGTGCAAATTGTGACAATTGTCCCAATCATTTTTTATTAATAGTGTTTATACTATTTCAAAATCACAGCATTGTTGAAATTTTAGGTTAGTTAAATGTTTGTTTTGGGGGTGCTATCTTGTGTGTCACTGAGTGTCAAAATATGCCTATTTTCTACCCACTAAATGCCAGGTTTATAACTTTTCCCTTTTTGGTGACAAATCAAAATGTCTCCAGGCACTGCTAAATGTACCATGGGGGACAAACTCTCCCATGATTAGAAGACTCTTCAATGATGAGTGAAAGTTGAGCCATCATAATTCATCATATAGAAAATTCTATAGATAGTCTGTTATACTTTGTGATTTATTCCTAAGAATCCATTCCATTCACAGAATTACAAAATTGATTTATATTATTTTTGTTTTCTAAAGTACTTATTGATATGGAAATTTAAGTAGTATAAAATCTCCATTGCTTTTAAGCAATCTGATGGCTAAGGTCCCTTTAATCTCTTTAATTTTTGGTTTGAACATCATCAACTCTTTCTGTTGAATATCAGTGTTCTTAACTTTTTCTGTTGAATATCAGTGTACTTGCTTGATTCCAGCATTCCTCTTTATTGACAAGAATTACTCAACATTTGAATGTGTAATGAAATGGTGAGTGGGAACAGATTTTTTTTTAATGGAATATGGACAGAAGACTGCTAGGATTACTCTTGCTTGTAAGAGACATTTCTCTAGCCATCATGGTTGGCAGCTTGTGCTTTTGAATGCTTATATACCAAGATAGTTTTCAGAAGAGAACTTGAAGCTAAGTGAAGCATTGATAATGTGTCAGCCTGGAACTTCTTTACATGACTTTATTAGGATCTAGACCCAAAAGCTCAAGAAAGGAGTAAGAATAGAGCAAGGTCCAGTTTCAGAAGGGGACTTCTCTATCCATCTTTCTTGACTTTGCATTCCGTTTATTACCCACACTAGCACTATCATTTCTGCAGAACTGACAATGTTTCCTTTAGGGCTTCTAGACTGAAGTGGGATAAAAGAAAAGGGATGAGTTCTTTTGGCTAGATAGTTTTGCATGCTAGTTGAATATAATTTTAAGGCAAATCATAATTACTGGCCTACTAATAGTATAGGGTATAATCTTCAAATGGAGGTAAGAAATGGTGGATTTTTGTGCTCTTCATACATGGTGCTGTGTTGAATTATCTAGGGTTGAGAAAAAAACAGGCTAGCTAAAAGACCAATTATATTTTTCTTTATTATAAGGGGCAAACTCACGACACAGGAACGAGAAGTCCAGGCTCACCCAGGACACACACACACACACACACACACACACACACACACACACACACACACACACACACACAGAGAGAGAGAGAGAGAGAGAGAGAGAGAGAGAGCCAGCCTTGGGCCCAAAAGTCATGCGTTAACCTGATCCCACCCCTTAAAGATTGTTGGCTGACAAAGATTCCCCATCATCTCTCCTTTTTGTCTAAATAAGGGCAATCCAAACCCAATACAAAACTATATACAATAGGAGCAGATATCAAGTATAAACCAACATAAATAATATTAAGCAAGGAACACATGCTAGATGTTTAATAAACATTTTGAACACACTGTGACTCATTTAGAGGGCTTTTATATCTGAATCTGTCCTTATTGTGCATCTGTAATCCTTTTTTTGACCAGGATGGCTTCTTAAAATGCTAAGCCACTGCTTGACTAGTACTAAGGCTTTTTGGCCTTTTGGCTTTGCCCAGTCCAACATGGCGGGGTGGAGGTCTGTTTAGTGTGAGCTATGCTCATAACCGTATTTTTAGGCACACAGCGAGTCCATGTTGCCATTAAGCAAGTTGTTGCGCTCTGCTCACAAACCCCATTTCAAATGCTTGGTCTCCTGAAAGAGCCAGAATTTGTGCTGGCAGCATGGCCCAGGAAGTCGCTGTTTTAAAACCGTGGTTTTTTTTTTTTTTTTTTCTGCTACCAGTGAACCAGGAAGACTTTCTCAAAGGAGTCACCAGCAAGCACAGCCCATCCGAAAAAAAAATGTGACTAGACTTTGTTTCTTAGTGTCTAGAATTACTTTCCAAGCCCTCTCAGGTTTTATATAGATTTAGCTAGCCCCATGTTGGGCACCAATTTGTCGTAGGAGGTCGCTTGTGTGTTCCCAGCTGCCCAGACTCCTGAAATAACCACACAAAAGTATATTAATTAAATCACTGCTTGGCCCATTAGCTCTAGCTTCTTATTGGCTAACTCTTACATCTTAATTCAACCCATTTTTATTAATCTGTGTATGGCCACGAGGCTGTGGCTTACTGGGTAAAGCTTTGGCTTCTGTCTCCGGCAGGGCTACATGACTTTTTTGACTCCACCTTCTTTCTCCCAACATTTAGTTTAGTTTTTCCCACCTACCCATACTCTGCTCTGTGCAGGCCTAAGACAGTTTCATTGTTAACCAATGGTATTCACAGCATACAGAGGGGAATCCCACATCAGTGTTGTACTATGTTTCTCTAAAAGAATAGGGCTAGTAGACTGAATACATATGATGCCTCAGCAGTTCCCAATATGTTGCTGGAGTCTGGGAGGATTCCTAGAGAACTGTTGGTCTTCTCTCTACATTGGAATCTTGAAACTATAGGTTCTAGTACCAGCGAAGGAATGCCTAGCAGAGGATAGATGAACTTGCCAGTGAGAGTGAGGACAAGCAGACAAGCCAAAGCTTTCTTCTTCCATATCCTTTTATGTGGGGTATCACTGAAGGTGTGGCCTAGATTTAGAGTCTTCCCATTTAAAATAATCCAATAAAAAAATCCTTCACAGCTATGTGTGGTGATAGTTTGTTTGTGCATAAGCAAATAAAGCTTGCGTGAACATCAGAATGTAGAGCTAAGACACTAGTTAGCCGTAGAGGCCAGGCAGTGGTGGCGCACACCTTTAATCCCAGCACTTGGGAGGCAGCCGCAGAGGCAGACAGATCTCTGTGAGTTCAAGGCCACCCTGGGCTACAAGAAATTGATCAAGTCTAAAAGGGAAACAGAACCAGGGGGTGATGGCTCATACCTTTAATCCCAGTACTTGGGTGCCACATGCCTTAATCCTAGCACTAGGAAGTTGGAGACAGGAAGGCATATGGCTGGGCAGAGAGGAATATAAGGCAGGAGGAGACAGGAAAACATTGCATTCAGTTTGAGGATTTGTAGGACTAGATCTTGCCACTTTGGTCGAGCATTTCGAGAGGTAAGAATTCTCTAGTGGCTGGCTGCTCTGCTTCTCTGATCTTTCAGCTTTCTCCCCCTAATATCTGACTCCAGGTTTTTATTTAATAAGGCTAATTAGGATTGCATTACAACTATGCCCAGTTTCTTGGGTTTTAGTCTATTTCTGATGTGGTCAAGATGAGTCACCAGGATGATTAATTGAATCATTTCAAAATAATCCAATATTGATGTTATAAAAATCTTATTTAATTTTACTGTTCTGTTAGTAGTTAAGAAAGTGATACCATAAAAATCAGGTGGGTTTTGTAGAACTTTTTTAAATAGTATTTTTCCAACTCAAATATATTTAAACATATGCATATGAAATTACACATACCTTCAATCTATCAAAAGTAGTATTGTGAAAGTACATTAATAAAAATACAAACACCATTGCATTTGAATTACTGTGGTAACAGAATGGTGGATATGGTTTTCCAAGCAACTGCACAACATGGCGTTATGGAGGAGGTGTGCAGGAAGTATGGTTCCTTGGACCTCTGTCACTTCAGTGTATGGACTGAGTGGTTTCATCACAGTGAGGGGAAGCTATAGAGATACTGAACCACAAAGAATTCTCCATTCATCTGCTCCAGTAGTTTTCAAACTTATGTCCCACAAGCAAAGAGTGTGTGTTTTAACAGAACTGGGGACTAGCCTCCAAAACAGAACTTATTCAAATATTTTCTAGTGAATTTGCTTCTATTCTGTTTTTTACTTAAAATAAATTTATTGGAATACTTTCTCTTTCTTTCTTTCTTTCTTCCATTAAAGCCCATTTATTTCTTTCATTTTTTCCATTCATCTTTTTTTTTAATTTTACATACCAATCCCAGTTCCCTCTCCCTCCCTCCTTCTGCTCCTCCCACCTTCCTATTGTGATATTTTCTGTGACAATGTTTTTCTTACAATGATATGAGTCACTGTGGCAGAGATAGTATGGTTCATAGAATGTTTAGTATTTAACCCTTCACGGAAACAGTTGCCAGCCCCTGAGAATCATTTAATGAGATATTTGTAAATCCTAGCACACAAAGATGTAACAAAAAAGGAACTGCTGTTACACACTGACAAGGTGACTTAGACGACAAGATGATAATGGTGCTATTGGTCAAGCTCCTAATACGTTATGATGGTGTTAATAATGACATGTTGACAGTAATAACAAAAATATAAATGAAAGCAATTTATTTCTTGAATTACAAGCTTTGGATTATTTTCTCTTTTTGTAGAAGCAACTTCCAATATGGCCTAGATAACATACACTTAATACTTTCCCTTTGGCTTGTTTTCAAAATTCCTTCTGAGGGCCTGAAAACTGCCGTGAGATAGACAAGATCGTGATGTTTAAGGTCAAGTCCCTGAGTGTTGGGGCTACCTCGGAGGATGCTCTGGCCTGCTTCTTTGAACATCTGCATAATGAAGCCTCTAATCTCGTTGTCTCTCTATTTTTTTCATGCTGTAACGTTTTCACTTTTGCAGTTCCTTCAGCTCCTGTTAGCAGTGTCCATTGGAGCCTTCACCTATGTGAGGCTTGCTGGTGCGTTCTGGACATTTTCTTCAACCCTGATAGCCTTCCAGGAAATATGCTTGCCTTGTTTCTGGAATTTTAAAAAATACATTTCCAAAGATCAAACAAAGAAAGAATTCTTGGCCTACACCAATAAGGGGTCTTATTAACTGATAATTTTTGCTATGTCTATAGTCTAAAAATATTTCCTTCTTTTCTGCCACTCCCGGACTCCGAATGTGTCTTAAAGTAAATTGGATTCACTTGGAAACTTAGCATCCATTTCTTCTCTCAGTTATGAATTCACAAAGAGATCTGTCTCTCCTTTTAAAGTGGTTTCCCTGGCAACAGAACCACCCTGAAATGATCAGAGCAGTTTGTCATTTTTGAAGTTTGACTGTCTGACAAAGCCGCCTGACTCAACGGGATGAGGAAAACATAACCTAAACACAAACCCTTCCGAAACATGCCAGTGGTGAAAGTACACCGAGGTGACTTCTCTGTAGGTCGCATGACAGCCCCCGTCGGCACCACCCTCCCCCACCAACTGGCAAAGGGAAATATCTCTTGAAGTAGCTATCTTTGAAGCAGAGAACAGATGGGGGTGATTCTTAAAGTGGATCGATTACCATAAAGATATATTCTCGGCAACAGTGGGTAGACAGAGAGTGGGAAGATAGCAGCAGGCACATGAAATGAACTCACCTTGTGATTGCTCAACCTTGCTTATCTGCAGGCTAAAATAAACACATGGGCCATCAAAGACAGATAATAGGAACACAAACACTTGTCTTCCAGTCAGACAGGGAAGAATGAGAACAACATGGGTCTTATTGAGTTCCTAGACTGTTTTTTAATATGTTTTACTACCTTTACAATAGGATGAATAAGAATATTTATTTACTATGTATCCCTGGCATCCCCCAGCACTACATTGATGTGTTATTTTCAAGTGATCAGTCAGAACCGCATTCATTTTGGGTTTCCTTCTTTTCTTCAATCCTATTCCAGCTCTTGCAACTAGAATACAATGGAGAGGATAAAAGATAGAGTAACTGGCATGGAAAGAGGGGTACAGTAAATCTCTCTGATTTTTAATATAGTTCTCTTCTACCCATTAACAAAAGTGAGGAAAAGATTTATAGACTTTATTGAAAACTTTCAGATCTACAGCGACCCTCAAATTCCCACACAGTCAAAGATGACAGAAGAACAGATGGATGCCCCAAATAGGGGTTCATTGAAGTTCTCCTAATGGGTTCCACTGTTGTTGCAAGATGAATGCCAGGCAAATGAGCAGTATTGTCCTGCTTGCTGGCCTTCAGATGGAGCATGTCTGGAGGCCCTAGCAATATCTAGCGTGGTGGTAGGCATCATATAGATTTACTTGACAAAAACAAACCAAAACATGTCCAAACAACAGGGGTCTCTTAACTCTTGGGCTCTGAGTGCCCATCGTTTGGAGTAGAAGAGAAGTATTTGAAAAAGCTTTGTGTGTTTTTTGTTGTTGTTGTTGTTTTGTTTTTTCTTATAAAGGAACTTTTGAATACCTTTGTTGAAGTGCAAGGGGATTAATTTCCTGAACTAGATACAGATCATATTTCTTTTTTAATTGATTTTTATTGAGATATACATTTTTCTCTGCTCCCCCATCCTCTATCCTTCCCTTCTCTCCCCTCCCCTTCAATCCTCTCTCATGGTTACCATGCTCCCAATTTACTCAGGAGATCTTGTATTTTTCTACTTCCCATGTAGATTAGATCCATGTATGTCTCTCTTAGGGTCCTCATTGTTGTCTAGGTTCTCTGGGATTGTGAATTGTAGACTGGTTTTCTTTATTTTATGTCTAAGAACCACTTATGAGTGAGTAAATATGATAATTGTCTTTCTGGGTCTGGGTTACCTCACTTAATATGATGTTTTCTAAATCCATCCATTTGCCTGCAAATTTTAAGATGTCATTATTTTTTTCTGCTGTGTAGTATTCTATTGTGTAAATATACCACATTTTCCTTATCCATTCTTCAGTTGAGGGGCACTTAGGTTGTTTCCAAGTTCTGGCTATGACAAACAATGCTGCTATGAACATAGTTGAGCATGTCCTCGTGGTACGATTGAACATTCTTTGGGTATATACACAAAAGTGGTATTACTGGGTCTTGAGGAAGGTTGTTTCCTATTTTTCTGAGACATCTCCACACTGATATCCAAAGGAACTGTACCAGTTTGCACTCCCACCAGCAATGCAGGAGTATTCTCTTTACCCCAAATCCTCTCCAGCATAAGGTGTCATTGGTGTTTTTGATCTTGGCCATTCTGACAGGTGTAAGAATCTCAGAGTTGTTTCAATTTGCATCTTTCTGATGGCTAAGGATGTTGAGCATTTCATTAAGATTCTTTCAGCCATTTTAGATTCCTCTGTTGAGAATTCTGTTTAGGTCTGTACTCCATTTTTTTAAAAATGGATTATTTGTCCCTTTGATGACCAATTTCTTAAGTTCTTTGTATACTTTGGAGATCAGTTCTCTGTCTGATGTGGGGCTGGTGAAGATCTTTTCCCATTCTGTGGGCTGCCATTTTGTCTTGTTGACCACGTCTTTGCTTTACAGAAGCTTTTCAGTTTCAGGAGGTCCCATTTATTAATTGTTTCTCAGTGTCTGTTCTGCTGGGTTTATATTTAAGAAGTGGTCTCCTGTGCCAATGCGTTCAAGTGTGCTTCCCACTTTCTCTTCTATGAAGTTCAGTATGGTTGGCTTTATGTTGAGGTCTTTGATCTACTTGGACTTGAGTTTTGTGCATGACAATAGATATGGATCTATTTCCATTCTTCTACATGTTGATATCCAGTTATGCCAGCACCATTTGTTAAATATGCTTTCTTTTTTCCATTTTATATTTTTTGCTTCTTTTTCAAAAATCAGGTATTTGTAGGTGTGTGGATTAATATCTGGGTTTTTGATTCAGTTCCATTGGTCCTCCTGTCTGTTTTTATGCCAATACCAGGCTGTTTTCAGTATTGTAGCTCTGTAGTAGAGTTTGAAGTCAGCAATTGTGATCCTTCAGAAGTTCCTTTATTGTACAGAATTGTTTTTGCTATCCTGTTTTTTTTTGTTTTTTGTTTTTCCATATGAACTGTTCTTTTGAGTTCTGTGAAACAGATCATATTTCTTAAGTTAGTTATAGAAAAAAACTAAAACGAAGAAGGGTTCTTTAAACATTTAACAAGAATAGATTATATAAGGCTTAACATTAAAACTAGTATTTTGGAAAGTGAGTATAGTTAGTGACTATAGTGGTCACAAAGACATGGAATGCAGTTCCTCTTTGAGAAAGATCTTGCTGTTAAACCAATTCAACACAGGATATAGTTTGCAGTTTCTACCTAATGCTTCTTTCGGGGATGCCTCAACTGCAGAAAGATACTTTGCTGAGCTCACAGCATCCTTTTGCAACCCATACCAGGTAAATCGTTGGCTATTTTGGCTGGGTACAATATGCTTTTATTTGGCAGCGCTTCAAACTGGCACATATTAGGAAATATATCCATAGGAAAATCTCAGTTTATCTGCTCAGTTAGCCCAGGCGGGGGTGGATCCGTCTTCCAATCATTTCTTTACTTTGTCCCACTCTGTCTCTGTCTCCTTGAGGTGGTTAATCTTAACTGTCTGCCTGATTGTATTAAGAACCTTTAGGAGATTAGTGAAGTGCACCTTTGGGGTCCTGGAAATAGGCTTATGAAGGTATTTGAAGAAAGGATTAGATCATGAGGGCTATTGTCTAATGAACAGATTCATTCATTGGCTTGTTCTTTATCTGATGGCATTACTGGAGATGGTGAAAAGTAGGAAGTCTTCTGAGTCTAGATCTTGCTCAGGTTAATTCCTTTGTGTTTCCTTTTTCCCATGAAGTGGACAAATGTCTGCCATAAACTTCTATCATCATGATGTTCTGCTGTGTGTGTGTGGGTGGGCATGGACCAAAGGCCATGTTCTCTGAAATTTGGCACTAAGTCCGTTCCTTCACTCTGCTGCTTAGGTCTTTGGGTTATAGTAATGCAAAAGTGAGTTATGTATTCCATTCTCTCACCTGCATTTATTGATTCCTCAAAAATAACTGGCATCTTGACCATGTCTTGGGTTTGTGTTTTGCACACCTTTTTCTTAAGTAATTCAAGACATGAAGTGATCCTCTGTGGGTTACTGGTGAGGTGGGTCAGAAGATTCATGCTCCAGTGCATTCACATGAGAGGAAGATGTGCATAAACTGAGTGACCGCCACACATACATGATTTTTTATGGTAGAATAAGTTATGAAAGTGTTAGAAGTGCCAAGATAATAAAGCAGAGACAGTCAAAGAACTCGGTGATGCTATGAGAAGACTATCTTGGCTGGACACAAGGCTGTATAGTAGGCAGCAGTTAGAAATCAAACCACTGTTAACTAATTTAAGATTAGCTATGGCTATAGACAGCAGAGAAAACCACAGGGAAGGAGTTTATTTCTCTTTCATATTAAATGATTACAGTTCTGGCATAATCAGTTTTGAAATTCCTCGTGGTTTCTTCCTGCTCATCTATCCATCATCATTCTGTTATATATAGAGAGAAGCCCTGTCCTTAGGATCTAAAAAAGCTGTTGGACTTCTAGTCAACACACCCAAATTCAAGATGGTAGGATGCAGGGTGAGATAAAGACAGGCATACCATGTCATTTTAAAGAAGTTTGCTTCTAATCATGTGTCAGTGGTTATAAATTGTCCGCAGGGCCCTACAAACTCATCAGGGTGGTTGCAAGATATAATCTTTAAACGAGGCAGTGACATTCACATCTTAAAAATAATTGTTTTCAAATTGCACTTGAAATCTAATCTACTGTTTCATATGATGAAAATATAAAAGTTAAAACATGGTGTTTTAAACCAGAAAGTGGCAACAAGACATTCCTTGAAATTACAGAGAAATTATATGTGTGTTGAATGTCAAAAGACTGTAGTTCTGTCCCATGGGAGATCATTACTAATCATTTAAGATGTATGAAATGTTTTCCATGTACCAGGTACTATGGAACACTTTGTCTCAGCCATTGTATTTGACAGAGTTTATGACATCATTTTAATGAATGACCTATTACAGCAGGTAAAGAAATGGAGGTTTTGAAAAGTGAAGAAAATTGATCAGAGTCACAAAACTCATGCCCTTCTAGAAAATTCATGCCCTTCTGCCTTCCACTTACGTTGTAGTGTTCATTTGAAGGTCCACAGGTGAAATCTCACACAGGGAAACCTGGAGGTCAGGGCAGATGTGGAAGTCAGGGTGGACTGTGAGACTCCACTAGCTCTTTTTTCTCTTACGAGAGAAAAATATACAAAGTCAAGGAGGAAAGAATTCCAAAGATGGAAGCAGGCACGTAGCATGCAAACATTGTCTCTATGAGGAGGGCACCTAGCAGAGTCACTGGAAGAAAACCAAAGAGGGAAATGTCAGCCAGGCTCAGGAGAAAGATTTCTGAAGAGGAAAAAGGGTTAAAATTATCCCCAACACAGAGTTTTACAAAAGCAGGAAAAAGCCAATGGTTTGAGTAGTAGAAGGTTCTGTATTGATTATCGTTAGAGTATGAAACATGTATCACAACTATAATGCTGATAACAGCTGGCAAGAGAGAGAATAAGAAGGGAATGCTATGGACCAGGTGCATCTCCGAGGGCTTGCTTGCATCAGGATGCAGTCCTGGGGCATCACTACACTGCCTGTCTATGTTATGGGTGGGAACAGTGAGAGTGAAACAATAACCTGCCCCAGGTCACACTTCTCTTAAGTGGCAGAGCTGACTGCTGAATTCTTGCTTATGACTCTAGGAAAATGAATGCAATTTTTGTTGTGATTGTTGTTTCTCTGCTTGCCTTTCTTTTTTGGTGTAGGATGTTGACCTCAGGGTCTAGTGCGGCATATAGACTATCACTCAGCAGTGCTCCAACTAAAGGCTTCTTTTTATTTTTTTTTTTGTGAAAGATTGGAAAAAGCCCATAGATTTCCCCCGATATATATTAATATTGGGTACATTTTCATTGGAAATATCAAATGTATTTAACAATCACTTATTATTCTTCCCTTAAATAAAATGTCTTGAAGAGAAATATATTTTGATCTGTTTTTTCCTGTATCAGTCTTTCAAGGCCATATAAGTATTATTTTTTAAAATAATTTAAGTGAAATTCTAAATTCTTGTGGAAAATATTACATTTTTATGAGTAAGCTTGTCTTAAGAAAGATAATTCAAATGATACATTCTGGATCACAATAAATGTCTCTGGAAATAAAGAAGGTATTCTATCTTTAGCACAAAACATTTTACCAACTCTCTACCACAACAGTGCTCTTTTGTGTTTTGAATTCCTTCATGCCTACAGATTGCTTAACTGAATGTCATTTGGACATCTAGAACTTATTTACACATATTTGAAACCTCCCCATTCTCCTACACAGTCATGCTGATAGGAGAAACCCACCACGTGTATATAGCAAGCATGATACAGCAAGGGTAGCTATTGGAATCTGAGGTTCATAGATTGCTACTCTGCATCCCTAGCCCTTCTTGGACAACCAGATTAACACCATAATATACTTTCAAAAGACTGGTAAGAGCTTCTTAAAATCTTTGCACCATGAACATTGCAGGTATATTTTTTAAATAATATGATCGAGTTAAAAGCAAGAAGCTAAGGTTTCTTTTAAAACTGTATCTATTAAATTTGGTAGTAATTAAAATCAGAGGATTTGAAGACAATTGATTTTTCTTGTTGCCTTACCAATTAATGGAATCATAAGTAGGGATAAAGTGTCTTTATACACACACCTAAATAGGCAAAGATATCAAAGCAAGAAAAATCAATAAAGATTGATTGGGAAATAAAGTGATATCAAAACTGATTTTTAAAGGAAAGTACTTTGGAATATATTCAGTACCAATATTTTGATTATGTCATGGACTCATGCTTGCTTTTACTATGCTCTCAATGTTAAATTGCTAGTTGATTGGGAAGCTTTATTGCATTGTATGGCAACAGCAACATTGGTATCCACAGCCGAGTGCTTACTGGATGAGGCTCATGTTAGGAGCACCCTGTGTCTATTTTTACTTAATTCTTACAGAAGTCCTAAGAATTAAATTACCTAGTTTGTTTTTGGAAATGAAGGAACCATTTTCATCATGTTTTAATAATGACTTCGTTGTAACCCGTGGGCCAGTGTAATGCATAGAGGCTCTCTTTTCTTCTCCCCGGGTGAGGTGGTCGCTCTTTCAATCCTTTCGTATTTACAAAATACCTTTAAGCAATGTTATTCTGTTAGCTTGGAAGTTTTATATGCTTCTTTTAGTACTTCATTATATACCTTGAAAACTACAAGTAAAACATTTTCTCATGTCATTTTGTTTTATGTCTTGCTGTCTCACTTTTGAAATCTCACCTGTTTCTGATGTAGGCCAATTTCTATCCCCTATCGTGGTTGACTGAGAGACAAGGGAGTGACACAGGGGTGTTCAATTACATCTCGAGCTCCTGATTTACAATAACTAGTGTGTCCTGGTGGGGAGAGGGAGATTTACCCCATGTTTTCTGGTCCTTAACTGCTGACACACAACACCTGTGCTTCTTACCATTCCTTGGGGTAAATACACACCATACAGTCACCCAGTAACAAAGAACATCTTCTAAGCACAGGTACCAGGCTGATAACCCAAAGTGTCAATCTCTTATTAACTACTCATCTTCCATGAGTTAGTTAAGTTCCATGAACTTTAGCTCCTTTACTTATAAAATGATCATTAAAAAGTCTCAAATCTCAGGATATCTGTGAGCATTGAATGAGATGACATTTAAGTCCCTAGCAAATACTGTACACACGGTGGGAACCTAATCAATACTATATTCTCTTTCTTTTTGGAATAAACAAATGAAGGTTAGCAAAAACCTCTAACTGACCCAAACAGCACATTTGTATGTTTATCATTTATATAATTTCCTTTTTTTTCTGTCCTTAATTTTTTTTACTCTGGAGTAGAAAAGCGAAGTCTAAGAATCACCATTCCACTGGAATTTTGTTAGGCAGATGCATGTGAACTTGCAGGTGAATCAAGGCACACTAGGATGATCTTTGATTTGGGTTTACTTTAAACACCGCAGTTCCCATGCATCTTAAAGCCATACTTAGCCAGCATGTTCTCGAAGCCTCAGAAGCATTCTGGGAAAGAAAAGACTGACAGCCTTCTAGAGATTTTGAGCCTGATTGTGAACATCATTATTTCCATTAATACAGTTAATAAATTGGTGAAATCAGACATCAATATAGAGATCACACATTACCTTTGATTTATTCTTTATTTTTATTTATGTGCATGTGTATTTTGCCTGTATATATGTCTGTGTATCATGTGCATGCCTGGTACCTTCTGAGGCCAGAGAAGGGGGTCAGAGTCATAGGAACTGGTGTTACAGATGTTTGTGAGCCACCATGAGGGTGGTGGGAATTGAACCTAGGCCTTCTGGGAGAGCAACTGGTGTGCCCTTAGCCTCTTAGCCATCTCTCCAGTCCTACCTTAGATATTTTATTAAGATAAATATTATTTGCTAAGAACTTTGGTAATTGACCATGTTGCAATTCCTACATTGAAGGCTGTGTGTGATGACTTTGGAAGTCTTACCAAAGCCAATGAAGTTTTTTCCTTGGGTGAGCTCTTCTCAACTTTAAAGCTGTGCTTCAAAACAACATGCATTACTTTCATAGCTAGGATTAAACATGGAAACACTAAGTGTAACATCTATGAATAGCCTATATAGTTCTATGAGCCGATAGTTAAACTTTGACTAGCAGCAGTTTAAGAAAGCTATTCATTTGAGTTTAATTCTCTTGGGTGGGAACTATGTTACAGACAAAATCTTCACTGGCCCTGGTGCTGTAATTCATCATGTGTTGCCACCTTTCTTAGCACTGTTCTGTAAGTGAACATGTCTAAGATAAACTTCAGAAATGGGGAACAAAAGAAAGACCAGCCTGACCCCGGCTTTTGGCAGGCAGATGCAAGAGCAAATCCTTGCATGTGTGCTGGTCAGCAAGGCCTTGAATCTTCCCCGCACTCATTTTTCTTTGTTGTCTCATTAACACAATTTTCTGGATGCCGCATGGGAAACACAGCAGATGAAACACTGACTACCAAGCGCAGCCTCGTAAAGCTCACTAAGTGGCATGTCTATGTTTTATATGTAGAGGGAAATCTGGTCTCTGGTTTTAGTTGGCCAGCGTGTTAGAGCGTAGCTGCCAAGAAGCTGTGATCTTGAGCAGGGAAGCTTTCCTATCTTTCTTCATGCCTGGGCCCATTTCACACATCACTTTGATGATGACTCCTCTCCTGTGTTCTTAAAACACCGAAAGCTTTGGTGGTTGACTTAGATTATGTTTTGTGTTGTGCCTCCAAAGTGAAAAAAAAGAGAGAAGACTACAGTGCTTAACACCTGTTACTGTGCAGACACTGAGGTTCTTGACATAGAAATCTCTGAATCTACATGAGCGCACCATCACACATTTAACAAACACGTGTTGGCCTTTGGAAGTGACAAGCACCATTTTAGGTTATAGGAACACACAGGGAACAAAACTGAGAAGTTTCCATTGTTTGTGTGATGATGTCCCAAGTGGGGAGCCAGATGCTAAAGAATTTGCTGTCTGCTATCAATGTAGGGTAACAAGTACTACACAGAAGTCCAAAGTGAGAAGGGAGTGTACAGCAGGAGGTTCCTCAGGGCTTGTGATGTCAGGAAGAGTCACCTGTGTTGGACACTGATACTCTCATGACGTGACATAGAATACCTGCTGTATATTCCGAGTTGCTGAAAGCTTAGAGAAAGGAGTAATATCCGAGGGGAAACTTGTGGGAAGAATTCCAGCCTGAGCATGTAGGACGTTAGCCACTCATCCTATTCCAATTAAAAATCTCTCCTCTCCCTCCCCTACGTGTGTGTGTGTGTGTGTGTGTGTGTGTATGTGTAGGCTTCTGTGTGTATGTAGGATCTTAGGCACTCAACCTACTCCAATTAAAAATCTCTCCTCTCCTTCCCCACACCTGTGTGTGTGTGTGTGTGTGAGTGGTGTGTGTGTGTAGGCTCCCATGTGTAAGTCTGTGTGTGGTACAGATATGGATGTCAGAGAACAATCTTGGCTGCCAGAAACAATACTGAGAAATTGATTTGGCAGGGAGACAGCTCACCCCTGTGGAGAAATGGTTCTTATCATTGGGTGCCTCTTTTAAATTTGTCTGTGGAAAGGTCATATTTGTTTCATCTGAATGTGTAATTACATCAAAACTTAGGTCTTGGATTCTGATCAGTGCCTTGAAATTTCTGATACACTTTAATTAAGGAAGGGTAGTAATAAGTATTTTATGTAGGAGGAGACAGCAAAAGGGAAAGAGAAGCCATAGCAGTAATGACGAATGCAGGCACAACTTAATTGCTCAATGTGTACAAAGTCAAAATTGTGTGTTATTGAGTTCTCCCAGGCTGTTGAGATGACAGTGGACTTTTCTTGAACCATTGTGTACCTGTAGATTTGGATAATACTGATTTGGGTCATTACAATCAACTGTTACCGCAGAAGAGAATAATCCATACTCTTGGCATTTCTCATCACCAGAGGGGCAAATTCATCCAGGATGGAAACAGAATAGCTGTGTCCTAATGTTGGTCTCCAGAAAGAAGGACTGGAGAATGCAAAACCCAAGAGTGAGTCTTCACCGGTGCGATCTGAGAGCAGTTTCACGTGCAGCCTCAGCTCAGCGCCTCACTCTTTCCTATCCTTTCCTTTTCTCACCTTGATGCCATTGGTGAAAGTGTCTTCTTCCTGAGCCTCTGCCCTTGTTTGTGATGCCACTTGTGAAGCATTTCCTCCCTAAGATGACACACCAGGTTGGCAGTAGGGGCGTGTCTCCCACTGCATAGAACAGTGCATACCATGCATCAGATGCTTAAGAAGGTAAATGAATGAGAGTGCTCCGGTGTGCATGGGAGCAAGCACAGAGCCTGAGAGCAGACAGATGGAAGCCGGAATGGCCTTGGCAGGTGAATCTGTTCAGTTGTAAATGTCTTGGCAAACTTTCAGTTTCAGCGATAATGTGTTATTTTTCTCCAACTCGATTCATATATCAGGAAGAGAGATTACTAATTCTATCTTATTTATTTTAAAAGAAGTATCTAAAGAGTCTTTCCTCTCAGAGGAAATGCAATAATATTTGCTTGGTAAGAAAGGGAAGGGTTGTCTGCTTCAGCCATAAGCAATGCCAGATGGTAAAGAGAGTTTAGAATTGAAGGTATCTGTTGTGAGTGTCAATAAATCTCAATTTCTTTTGGAGAAAGATTATTCAGCAGAGTAGTTTTGGTCCTTGGTGGGAGAGAGATCATTAGAAGTTTAGATTTATAGAATAGTTCATGGAGAGAACCTAGATGTTTCTCCTTGACCAGAGGAAAAGCAACTATAATTGTAGGTGACATTCTACTATCCTCCTCCCCTCAAGTAAATTAAAATATCAGGATCTAGAGTTTTCTTTCCCTTTGATCAGGGGCCAGCAAATAATGGCCAAGTGACAATGGTTTCTATAGACATTTTTCTAAATTCATGTACCCTTTGGAGCTATATGTGTAACCAGCCAGATGGCTGACAAATGTTCCTGCAATGCATGGCTTCTAAGTTTTTATTTTAGGTAAAAATTATGACTTCTGGCACTGAAACAATCTTAACAACAGCAATTATTTTTTAATAAGACAATAAAAGAAAATTATTAGAGAAAAGTTGCTAAAGGTTGAAAATAACAAATTCACAGATTAACTGTTCTCCTGTTAGCAAGTGCTAACGGAAGGCATTGGATAGAGCTAAAGGCTAAAACATTTCCTTTTCAAAATTTGTGCCTTATTGCCTGCCTTATTCTATGCTTGGGGAAGACAATGGGGACAAGAAAGATCATAGCAGGAAGAGCAGAGCGACATATAAGACAAGAGCATCGGTGTTAAGTTCATTTAGAATAAATGGAACCATTGACAAAGGACTAAAGTTTACTGACCCAGGATCTATAGATGAGAATCAGAGATGAGTGTGTCTAAGACTTGGTGGTAGGCACTTTTTGAGCTTTTGTTCAATACATAAAAGTATACATATGCATCTCTTCTTCCTTATTCCACGATGCGTAAAGTTAAAATACCTTGATTCAAAGTCTTCGGTGATCTAGATTTGACCTGCTTTTCTGGTCTTTTGAGCCTCTATTTTCATGTTACTTATAAGATTAAAAAATCCCACAGTGCCAAGAAGAGTAATATACATATATACATGAAGTATTGCCTAACACAGATCTGTGGGCTTCCCAAGATGAATCTAACTGTAACCCTCTATGGGTCAATGCTATACTTACCCACATTTCACAGGTGAAAGGTTCAGGACTGCTCTGAGGTCCCCTGGCCAGTGCTGACTTGTGTTCCAGGCTGGTGACCATTCCTGCTACTCTCTTCTCTTCCTCCTCCAACAAGGGCTTCCCTAAAGTTCTTCTACTTGCTAAGTAAATTCTCATAGATCTAAAAGGACACCGTTTTCTCATTCTTAGTGTAGCCAAATCATTGTAATTCTTTGACTGCAAATATCTGTGATCTTGTGACATTATGAGCTGTCGGTAGAATACCACTGTGCTGGTTAGTTTTTGTCAACTTGACAAAAACTAGAATTGCCTGGGAAGTAACAAACTTCAATTGGAGAAATGCCTCCATTATATTGTCCTGTAGTTAAGTCTGTGCAGCATTTTCTTGATTGGGTCTCAATAACACAGGGCCCAGTCCACTATGAGCAGTCCCTACCCTGAACAGGTGGTCCTGGGAGGTGTAAGAAAGTTAGTTGAACGTGAGCCTGAAAGCAAGCCAGTTATCAGTGTTCTCCCATGGTGACGACCTTGAGTTCCCTCCGTGGTGGACTGTAATCAGGATGTGTGAGCCAAATATACAATTTCCTCCCCAAGTTGCTTTTGGCCATGGTGTTTATCAGAGCAACAGAGAAGTGAAGTAGGACAGCAACCCACCAGCAAGAGGGCATGACCAGACCATGAAGCTGGTTGAAAATTCAGGTGCAGAGACTCGAACAGAAAGTGTAGTACTACATGTGCCCCAGACGGTGTGGTATGCAGCGACATACAAGAGCTATAGGTTGGAAGTCCCTTTTAGAATCTTCTTCACTTTGCATCTTTGTTATTTCTATTCCAGATTTATATTCTTGGGAAGAATGAAAGGTTTTTGGCATCAGGTACACATCACCTCTTGTGTATCCATAGGTGTAAATGCCAGAAGATACATGTCTTTAGTGATGTAACAGCATATACATTCAGAAAGTTAGCCCATTTCTCAGCCAAAATGTACTAATGTTATTTGCAATAGTTTTCCCACTTCTTAGTAGAATCATTTTGAATAATTGTTGTATTTGTACTCACAATTTTCATAAATTCAGCTTATGACAATGTTGAAAATGTTAACTGTACATGAAACAAATCCTTTATCTTTTTACATAGCTTTCAATATATTCCTAGCTCCTTCCACACTACATTTTTCACCCACCACCTGTGCACAAATGTAGTAAAGATTTGTAGGAAAAAAAAATCCGTGCTTAGAAAGTAGAAATACTCAAAGCTGATGACGACAATCATTCGCATGGAAAACACTTGCGATTTGTTTATCAGTAATCAGGACAGTCACCGTCTTCCAGAAACAGTGGAAGGGAATCCTGTTTTGACAACTATTTAGTAACAAGCTCCATCTTAGAGCTACTTTTATTTAAATAACAGCAAAAATTGAGTCACTCAGCTGCTCCCATGTCTGACTGCTGACCACACACCGAAGACTCGCCATTGAAATGACTGACTTTCCAAAATGATCACTGTGTTTTCCAGTTCTTTATTTAGACACTGTGTTTGCGTGTGTTTGTACCTCTGAATGTTCTCTGCAAGTGTGGCCAACTGATCCCTGAGACTGGCAGATGCCAGGTCCCTTCAACCAGCTTCTCATTGCTGTACAATCTGGCTTTTCCCTTCCTTTCACAGAATACATAATTGGACTGCATGCATGAAAGGAAAAGAGGGCAAACACATATAGGTGGCAATTTTTCACTTCCTCTGATCCCATTTTAGCTGTCAGTGTGACCTCTTGTGAAGTTCCAAATGTAAAAATTGTCAAAACAAATTCTTTGGAGATGAAAAATACCCAACTCAGTGAAGAATCTGCTTCATCTCCTTTTAGATTCCCCCTCCCAACCTGCGTCTCTCTCTGTGTGTGTGTTCGCATATGCATGTGGGTGTATGCGTGTGTGTGCATATGCATGTGCGTGCATGTGTGTGTGTGAGTGTAGGCGCGCGTGCGTGTGCCTGTGTTGTTTTAGTAACAGACTCTCTTCCCACCTCAGTTTTTGATTTGCTCATTCCCTTATGTGATGAATCAATGCTTCCAGAACAGGGGCTTCTGAGTGACTGCGGGAACAATTACTTCCAAATGACCTCCTGTATCTTAGCGGGGAACGTTGAGACCACACCCAAGGTAAAAGGAAACCTTTGCTTAATGCTTTCAGAAACTTTTAAAGGCACCGTGTTTCTGGTATATGCCAGAGGGTGTGAGGGTAAGCTACCCAGGCGCTGATAAATTTGTCTGTGTATAGAGATGAGATGTTATCTACAGTTAGAGAAACGGGCAACCGATAAAGGCAAAACTGTTCATTGGGCAAAGAAAACGCTAAGGATGCGCTTGGCATGGAGTTAATGCTAGAATTCTTGTTATGCCTTTTCTTAGTAAGAGGCTAGTGGCCCTCGTGCTGCCGGTGTCAATTTGGGGGTGGGAGCGGGGAGAGAACTTTTAGGGAAATAGGAGAAACAAAAGCCCCCAGCCTGAAGCTGAGCAAAGGAGCACACAGCCTGTAAGGCAGTGGCGAGAGCCATTTCTCACGTGACTAGCCTGTGTGTGGTGAGATGGGGTCAGTCTTACCGATTTTGGGTATTTCAAGCCAAATTTAGGATATTATTTTAATCCATTTAGTTCTTATTTCTATTATTAAAATAGTTTCCCAGTGATCAGATGTTTAAATGGCATTGGCAGCTGAAAGTGTTAATTGGCAATTAAGAAGTGAATGCCATTAACTTGCATCTGCTTCTGCTTTGTTGGAAAGTGATTTTTTTGTCACCATAGCGATTCATTTTGGGGCTCTGTTGGATCTGCCACGCAGTATGTAGTAAATGGTAAATGGCTTTTTTTTCCCACCTGAACAAGGGATTCAGCACTGTCTTTTCAAGTGAACCTTAGATTTCTGGTAAAGATGGTGAAAACAGCCCTGTGCTAATTTTGCTGTACTTTCTTGACAGGAAATAACAAAGGGTCGCCCTTTCCTGATGTTCTGGGCATGTGTATATGGACAGGAATCAATCCCTGAATTTAGTTCTACTCAGTAGCAACCCAGGGAGATAAGCCTATATACATATACATATATATATGAGATTTATATACATGATATATATATGTGATTCAAATATATATTTGAAACATCATATATTTGTTCAACAATAAGGAAGTGGAACTTTTTTCCTATATTGGTGAAAAAAATTGACTTAGGGTTCATAGGCTCCTGTGGGGAGATAAAGTTGAAGGCAACTATCTAGCTTCTGTTCGGTTGCTTCCTTTTTCATCTTGTAGTCTTGTTTAGAAACCTCTATGTAGTTGTGTGATAAGAGCCCATCTTGTTCATTCGTGCGCCGGATTCCCTTTTTACTTGGTTCTTGTTTTATTCACTAAAATTATAGCTTCCAGCTTTTAAAAAGTCTATAGGTTGTGAAGTAGCATTTGTATCTGCACTTTAGAGAACTAAGACAAGTTGAGCTGGGCAGTGGTGCAAGGCAGTTAGAGAAGTAAGTTTTGATCACTACATATGCTTTAGAAGCTATGGCTACTTGCTGTTTGTTGTCTATGGATTTTGTAACCCTGGGGTATTTACACTAAAATCTTTCATATAGAACAGTTTATTTTCCTTTGGATAGACTTCAGGCAGACCAAGTTATTTCATGGGAAAATCAGGGTAGGTATAAACAACTGGAAGTCAGGTCACCCTTTCTTGATTCTTATCAAATTACTGTTTGTCTAAATGAGAAGGTAGGATGATTGTTTGAATAAATACAGCTACAAGTAGCAATGTAAGAAAGGAAGGGTTTACTCTGGCTTGTGGTTCGCGTGTGTGGTTCAGCACGCTCACAGAGGCATGGTCGGCGGGAGTGCGAGGCAGCCTGCTAAACTGTACTCTCTATCAGGAAGCAGAGAGATGGATGCTGCTGCTCTGGCTTCTTTTAGCTTTCCTTTTGTTTGGAACCCTGTCCATTGGCTGCTGCTGCCCACATTCAGGTGCATTCCTCCCCTATCAGCTAAGCCTTTCCGGAGGCACTCTCATTGTCCCACCAGCAGTGTCTTCTAAGAGATTTCAAAATGCTATCCACTTATCCTTTAGCTCAACCACTGAATATCCTCAGTGATACTCCCTACCAACCACTCTCCATTCTAGAAGGTCACTGACAAGACATGGAAGCAGAGAAAGTCCGTAGCATTGTGTGTTGTTGATTAGCTTAAGACATTTTCCTGGCCTTATAATGAATCTAACCTTTCTTCTTGCTCAGGAAAACAGTGACTTATGGCTTTCTGAGGATGAGCTACTGATTGGGAACTCTGACCCAACTATGTTAGCGGCTAATAACGAATAATTCTTAATTTTAATTTTATATTTTGTTCATATTATTTCCCCTCCCCAACTCTTTTCAGATAATTCCCATCCCAACACACACGTACCTTCATAAGCTTTCTCTCTCTCTCTCAAAAAAAAAAGAAAAGTAAAGGAAGGAAGGAGAAAAGAAAGAATAAAAACCTGTTTATTGGCGAGGGTGGGGCATAAAGTCACTCACTATCACTGTGCTTTTCCTTTCAGATCATCTTCTCAAGGTCAACACCCAGACTTCCTAGTCATCTGAATTCCTATACTAGTATTTTTTGTGAGAACACATCTTACTTTTTTAGAGTAAAATATAGAGTTTAAAAATGACCAAATTGAGCACATGCTCGGTTAGGACTGAAGATTCAAATGCTTGGGCAGTTCTTCTTTTAACCTACATGCTTAACAAACAAGAGTCAGAAAGGATGCATGGCAGGAATTCAGACGGAGTCTGGCTTTCTGCTGAAAATTAGAACATCTAGCTCACACAAATCATGGTTTCATAGAAGGCAAGGTAGGGGTAGTTTTCCTCTAGGATGGTTAGATTGCCAACCTCCCCAAGTTATGACTGAGTGGCTCTTTTTGGTCTTCCTCAATGTCTTTAAATTTTCCCACCAAATTCTGAATTTTTAAAAAATGCTGTATATATGTCTATATGCCCATGTGGTTTGTACAAATGTGGGCATTGGTGCCTTGGAGTCTAGATGAGGGTGTTGGTTGCCCTGGAGCGGAAGTTCCAGGTGGTTGTGAGCTGGGAATCCTAACTCAGATCCTCCCTGAAGTTAAAACCTTTGGTTTTAAACTCTGTCTTCAAACTACTTAAAACTATTTGGTCCCTTGATTTAGTGAATGGATTCTCATTTCTTGTAGTTATTTAGATAAAAAGTTTTACACTCATTTCAAATCTTGCCTGCCTCTCATCGTTCACCTCCAATTACATACCTTCCTAAAAAAGATAACTCTAGAATTTAATACTTCCTACCATTATCACTATCATCATGAACCCAAGTTTGACCCACTGTTTTCTTGTTCATGGGCTTCTACAAAGCCTGAAAGGAAGTCTTCATATTACTTAAGGAAATACTATATATTTTGTACATTTATTTATTATTGCTTGTCTCTCTCCACTGGTTAAATTCATGACAGTAATTATAATCATTCATTGTGAAATTGCCAGTTCCTGAAGTTGATTAGACTTTGTTGAATAAGCAAAGGATAAGGCAGTGTGCCCAAGTAAGTGCCAACTGTAGTAGAAGCATCACAGAAGGATTGAAGAGCATGAAGGAGAACAGATATGTGGGGTGGGGAGGGGACAAGGTGTGGGTCTAGGTGTGGGATTCAGGGATCTGGAAACACAGGTCCTTTAGCACTATGTGCATATCCTTTTCTATTTGTGAGTAGTCTGCTGTTTCCTATTCAATATTATAGCCTTTCCTCCTAGGGCCACAGAGCAAGCCCTTTACTTTTAAGTAAATTCAGTATAAATGAATGAGAAGGCACACCCTTTAAGCAGGAGCTGATATTCTGATAGGCATCTTTCACTTTTCAGCATGAATATGGTGCCTATTGGAATTTTCTTGCGTGTTTGTTGGTTGTGAGTCAATAATCCGAGCCTATTATTTTCGGGCTAAATGGATAGATATTATATTTGAAGCAGAGCAGGTTCTGTGTTTAGAATGGCTTCTCTGTATACAGTAGGGACTCAGCGAGCTTGTGCTGAATAGCTTTCCAGGTTGTTGCTTTCTGCTGTCCCCCCACCCAGGGCAGACTGCTTTTCTTACTATGGGATTTTAAAAGGGGATTCTCATGCACTATGAATCTTTCCGTGTGGATTTTATTGGCATCAATACAGGATGGCAGGCAGATTATCAAAGTGAATGAGATAAATATGGAACATGAAGAATAAAGCCAAGAACCCTTGACAAGGCTGAAAGTCTAATTTCTTACATATCTCATAGGTCTCTCCTGGAGATTCTGAAGCCAAACCTCTGATCTTCACATTTGTCCCCACTGTCAGAAGACTACCAACCCACATTCAGGTGGCTGACACTTCCAAATTCCTTGTTAAAATTCCTGAGGAATCACGTGATAAGAGTCCAGAAAGTGTAAATAGGGTAGGATTATTTTTCTTCTTTTGAAAATTTGAATGACAATCTAAAATTATCTATGATAATGACTTGGAAATTTCATCAATGTGTATTTCCTCTGTTTAAAATAAGATGATTGTAAAATCTAAGGATGATTAAAAATATGCTTCTGAGGGCTGATGGTTTAGCTCTGCAGTGGAACATGAACTTAGCTTGAGCTACATGGGTTCCATCTCCAGGATTGCCATATGTATGCATATATATATATATATATATATCCAAACAAATGTATAAAGCCTTATGTCTCTTATCATGTGTCCCCAAGCATGTTGCCATCCCAGCCCTCCTAAATAAAGTCATGTGTCAAGAGCTTACCATAGCCAGAACCCTTTTGAGTTTCATGGTTCCAAGTTCTCTCTCTCTCTCTTCTTTCCCCCTCTCTCTCTTTGTATGTGGTGTGTGTGTATGCATGAGTGTATCATCTCATTTAATCATATTCAAGAAAGTTGATATTATCTTGTTTTTATTGTGGGCCTAACCTTTAAAGGCTGAACCATTTCTCTATCTCAAAAGTTGATATTCTCACCTCATTTTATAAACAAAGAAAATAATAATGATTTAATTGGCAGAGGATCAGGCTAGGAACATATTCCAACGGGATAATAAGAGCTCACAGGACTTACTAGTTGTTGAGAAGACAATGAAAGTAAAGGCAGGAAGTGTATGACGAGCCCCGAGGTAGTGGTAAATGCCATGAAAGAAGCTACATTAGAGTAAAAAAAATGGAGAAAGCCACAGGAAGCCACATCAGACAAGTTTTACCCATGCCATTTAGACTACATAAGTGTCCAGAGCAGCCAAACAGTGTGGGCTGGGAATATACACTACCTTTCAATTCTGCTGTACTTGATCGATTTTTGACTTCTGTCTCTATAAATGTAAGACATACATGTTATCATACGTTAAATTGACCACCATAGTTGAACTTGTTAGTATCTAGTGACTTATCTTTTGTCTTTTGAACTAGTTTTAGCTTTATAGAAAAGTAGTGCTTAAAAGAGGAACAATCATAGAACAGATACTAAAACAAGAAAACTGTCATTGGGTCTTTTAAGCACCTTCTGGCCATGGCTGTTATTTTAGAAAAAGAAATTTGATAGCTTGGTAAAACTATATTAACTTGGGTCTTGTAAATATTTTGAATAGTCATAGAAAAATGTATGGAAAATTGAAAATTCCCAGTTCTAAATGACAGTTCAAAATGAAATAATGTACTGAAAAAAACCCCACTTTATATTAAATTTGTCTACATTTTTATACATGGACATGCACATCTTGTCAATGCTGGCATGAGTCTAGGCCAGAGGTGGTCTAGACTGGGTGTCTTCCTCACTTTCCTGCTTTTCTGCTATATCTTTTGAGATGGGTGTCTCTCACTGGTGTGGCTAGAGAGGCCGACTGACTGCTTAGCAAGCCCCTATGCTAAAGTGATGGTGTTATAGACGTGTGTGCGCCACTTAGCTTTTTGCTTGTAGGTGCTAAGATCTGAAATCAAAGTCTTCACACTCCTGTAGTGATTGTGTAATCCACTCACACAGCTCTCCAGCCCCTGCACCTTAAAAGCAGCCCCATTCATGAGTGCTTTCTGACTAACTTAGATTGTTTACTCTGATAATTCATATACTTTGTGTCAATGTTACCTTTCCTTTCAAAGTTTAAAATTTTATTTTATTTTGGCATTTTTAAATAGGATCGTCCCCCCACCCCCGCAACACCATTGTTAGTAAAGGATATGCTGGTTGTCTGTCAATTAACTAAAACCTTGTCCAATCGATGTGACAGCCACTTCATGAATATCTTCACTGATCATCTTTCTTGGTCTGTCCAACCTGGTTCTTTTCCTCTCTCCCTTCCTCATGATTTACTGGGAAGCAGTAAACTTTACTTGTTGATGTTAAGTCTGAACTCAGTCTTTTGGACTTGAGGCAGTACAAAGAGATGAGCTAATAAAAGGAAGTATGTGTTTCAGGCCCTTTCTCTCAGGCAAGCTTGGCATTTTAATGTATTAAAAAACCTTTCAACGAGTGGGTTAAACTTTTTAGCATATCTTAGCAAAAAGATGTATTTGTCACCCCATGTCAACATTTTTATCTTCCTGTATTTGTTGCAGTTTGAGTACAGTGATCATATGACCTTCAGTTGTGAGAGCAAGCAGGAGAAAGACCAGAGGCTACTGGCTTCTGCCACAGAGGGAAGTGGAAGGAATTCACAAGGAAAGAAACTGGATACGAACAACCCACTAGGAATGCAGAAAGGTGACCTCTTTAAAGCAGAATATGTTTTTATTGTGGATTCTGATGGGGAAGATGAAGCTACAAGCAGACAAAGTGAACAAGGCCCTGCAGGAGGGGTAGGCAACATAGCTACCCGGCCCAAGTCCTTGGCTATTTCTTCTAGTCTGGCCTCTGATGTGGTACGTCCCAAAGTACGTGAGGCCGATCTCAAGACCTCATCACATCCCGAAATTCCTCATGCAATGGCCCCTCAGCAAAAGCATGGACAGGTAGGTTTCATCTGAGTGCCATTTTCATTGTCTTTTGTTGTGTCTGCAAACATCTTTCTGTTTAAAGAATATATGACTCTCAAAACTATATTAAAACCTCCAAATCCCAAGATCACAAATAATCACAGTGTAAATAAGCATTGAGAAGTTGATGGGACTGAAAATTATACTGTGAATCAGTTGGACAGAAAATATAACACATTTAGCTAGTGTAGATTTGGGGAAATATCTTTTCCTTTTGAACAATTCTTGGAGAAAGCTGACATTATAGAGGGTGTGTGGAAGACTGGGTGCATCAAGAAGCACATTTCAAACATGAAATATCCAAGAAGCTTTAAATGTATCTTAGGAATAAACACAGTATTTTTAAGCAGATAAAAGAGTAATAAAAGGATAGGCCAGGAAATAGGAGTATGAAAAGGAACATAATTTCACCATGTGTGTCTTAAGGAAAGTATCTATCAGTATGATTATGGAATATGCAAAGACAGAACTGACTTCAATGAAGCTGAGGAGAATATCCTACTCCGAAATTTATCTAAGGTGGAGAGCCATTAATGGGTAGGAGAAGCCCCTTCTGTGATGGGAACAGAGTTTGAAGGAAGACATGGGAAGATTCTGATGTTGACTGGCTACCGAGTGTAACTGAAATGCCAGGTACCTCTGAAATGCAAGGTATGGTTAGAAGGTCAGGGACACAGAAGCTGAATTTGAAGGAGGTGCAGGGAGAGGTCTCACTGCTTGATAGTGGATAGTGAGCTGGTTCTGAGACCTCCTGTTTAGGTTCTATCAAACCAAACCCTTATAAGCATTATAGAGTGACTTGAAAGACTTTTTTTTTGTTGTTGTTGGTCTTTTGTGATATTGGTCTTTTGTGATATTAGGATTTAGCATGATGATAGAGTAGGTCTTCCATGTTTGTTGTCACTCATGTCTGTGCCTGCAGCCATCCCTGATGCCTCATGCTGTAATTTTTATTACTTTCAAGCACCCAATGTTGCAGGAGGCAGCTTGTTTGTTTCTGGCTGCTCAGTCCCAAAATAATGTCACAGAATCCATATTATTATTTTATTATCTTTACTCTGTCTCTTTAAAGACTTTTTTTTTAAAAAAACATTTATTTCTTTTTATAACTCTCTATACTTTTTCTTTTCTCTCCCTAGCCTACGTACATTTATTCAACACTGATGACTCGTTTAGAGGTTTTTTTTTTAATGTTTGAATCTGTCCTTATTGCATATTTGTAATTCTTTTCTGACCAGGATGGCTTCTTAAAATGCTAAGTGCTTCTTAAAAACCTAAGAGGCATTGCTATGACTAAGGCTGCTTTACTTTTTGGCTCTGCCCAGTCCAACATGTTGGAGGAGGTCTGTTCATTGCCTCTGAGAGTCATTCTCTCCACCCCAGATCCAGGGTTGGGTCTTAGCAGGTCTGTGTTGCCATTAAACAAGTTGTAGCACTATGCCCACAAACCCCATTTAAATGCTCCATAGCTGGAACTCCAGAAAGAGTCAGAATTCGTGCTGAAGCATGACCCAGGAAGCCATTGCACAGCTTTTTTTCTGCTACTGCTCAATCAGGAAAACCTTTCTTAAAGGAGCTGCAGCATGCCGCCAGCAAGCAAAGCCCATCAGGGAAAAAAATGCAGCCAACCTTTGTTTTTTAGTGTCTAGAATTCCTTTCCAAGCTCCTTCAGGTTTTATGTGGCTTTAGCTAGCACACATTGGAGCGCCAATTTGTTATAAGAGGTCGCTTATTTGTTTCCCAGCCACCTGGCAGCTCAGACCTGAAATAATCACACAGAAACTATATTATTTAAAGCATTGCTTGGCCCATTAGCTCTAGCTTCTTATTGGCTAACACTTATATCTTAATTTAACCCATTTCTAGTAATCTGTGTATTGCCACAGGCTTACCTGGTAAAGTTCTGGCATCTGTCTCCAGCAGGGTTACATGGCTTCTCCCTTACTCTGCTTCCTTTCTTCCAGCATTCAGTTTAGTTTTCCCCACCTAGCTCTACTCTACCCTATCAGGCCAAGACAGTTTCTTTATTAACCAATGGTATTCACAGCATACAGAGGGGAATCCCACATCAATCCAGTATACTCTACTTCTTGTCAGTAGTGGAAAATGCTCACTAAGGTATTGCTATAGTGAATCCAAGTCTAAAACATCACACACACACACACACACACACACACACACACACACACACACACACACACACACACCTTTCATGCTTTTAAAATTTATATGGGTATGGGTATTTTTTTTTCTGGTTGTATGTTTGTTTGTGCACTAGTGACATAGGTTTCTATTCCACCCAGTCCTGTAGCCATTTAGTCCCAAAGAAACACACAAAGGCCTACATTAATTATAAACTGGTTGGCCTATTAGCTCAGGCTTTATTATTAACTAACTCTTACATCTTACATTAATCCATAATTCTTGATGTGTTAGCCATATGGCTTGGTACCTTTTATCAATGAGGCATTCTCATCTTCCTTCCTCTATGTCTGGGTGACAGCTGCGAACTGAGCCTTACCTCTTTCCAGAATTCTCCTGTTCTGGAAACCCTGCCTATACTTCCTGCCTGGCTACTGGCCAATCAGCATTTTATTAAACCAGTACAAGTGACAAATCTTTACAGGGTACAAGACCATTGTCCCACAGCACTTTCCCCCTTTCTTTTAAAAACAAGAACTTTGAATCTCATTTCCTTTGTTTAGAATTTTTCCTGCCCATTATCCAGAACAACTTGAACCAACACTCTAAACAAAGACAAACATCCATAATCAATTTTTTGGGAATGTGGGCATAGTTTTCTAGGCTACTTCCTGATGATTAGGAGAGCTGATAACCTTATGGGGACGTAAAGAAGATTTAGAATATGGTCAAATTGTGACTGGAATATTCTCTGAGGCTTGATCATCTCAGCCAGCAGTCTTGAAACTGTTCTTTATGTAGAACTCAGAGAAAACTCCAACAGAGGTCTTCTGAAATGTTGAATCATCTGGGCCATTTGCTCATATTGGAGATTTTTCAGGGGGTCTTCCTTGATCAAACCTGATTTTTCTTAATCCAGAATGAATCCACAGCCTCTCATTTCCTGTGGGAATGAAAGCAAAACCCCTTCTCCAAAGTAACATATCTTTTGACTAAAATTTTGAAGTCATGGAATTTTCAAAATATATATGTTGGATTAACCCAGCAGCATTTATGATCAAATGTCTTTTAGCAGCTGTTGTTCCTTCCTCAACCATCAGTTTAAAGATCAAACAATAACATACAGTATTCAGACTCTCTATGTATTTTGCATCTTTTTGTGGCTTTATTTTAAACTCATTTCTTTTCTTTTTAAGTTTTGTCTTTTGAGACAGGGTTTCTCTGTGTATCTTTAGCTGCCCTGGAACTCACTCTGTAGATCAGGCTGTCCTTGAACTCACAGAGATCCACCTGCCTTTGCCTCCCAATTGCTGTGATTAAAGGCGTTTACCGCCATACCCAACTACTCTCCTTCTATCTTTAGTTTTCTTTTTTAAAAAATGACTTATTTTTTTCTTTTCTCTCCCAAGCCTACATATATTTTTTAAACCACTATAAACCCTTTAAAGGATTTTTGTCATCTGAATTTATCTTTACTGTATATCTCTCTTTTTCTGACCACATGAGTCTTTAATTTGCCAAGCAATATAGCTAGAATTAAAGCTGTAGTTTTGATGGCTAGATCCACCCCATTCCTTAGCTTTCAGAGAGTCTAGCTTCATGGTGGAGGTTCTGGCCAGAGCCATGTTTATTGCCATAACTCTATAAAGTTTCAAGTTCCTGCCACTACCAAGAATCATGCTGTTGGCTATTCATAAACTTCATTTACGTGTTTTGTGGTATTTCCTCTTAAAAGAGCTACAACGTTTTTACAGCTAATGCTGAGTCAGTAAGCCTCTCTTAAATGAGATGTGCTTGCCTCTAGCAAATAGAGCCCACCTGAGAAAATGCTGCTACCAAGAATCCATACTTAACTCTGTTCTTTTGTGTCTAGATTTACTTCCCAAGCTCTCTCAGGTTTTATGTGGATGTAGTTGCCATGTTGGCACCATTTCTTGGCAGAAGTTTCTGTTCTTCCAAGTTCTGCAACTGTTCACTCCCAAAGACTCACACAAAAGGCCTACATTAATTATAAACTGGTTAGCCTATGAGCTCAGGCTTTCTTATTAACCAACTCTTACATCTTACATTAACCCATAATTCTTGATGTGTTAGCCATTTGGCATGATACCTTTTATCAATGAGGCATTCTCATCTTGCTTCCTCTGTTCCTGGGTGATGACTGCAGACTGAGCCTTTATTCTTTCCAGAATTCTCCTGTTCTGGAAACCCTGCCTATACTTCCTTCCTGGCTACTGGCCAATCAGCATTTTATTAAACCAGTACAAGTGACAAATCTTTACAGGGTACAAGAGCATTGTCCCACTGCAGTATACTATGCCTGTTGCCCATGGGAGATAGAGAGAGCACTAGATCTTCTGGAACTGGAGTTATAGATGATTGTGAGCTGCCATGTGAATGTTGGAAATTGAACTCTTATCTTCTGCAGGTGCAGCCAGTGCTATTAGCCACTGAGCCTTCTCTCCAGCCCCTAACATGTTACTTTTAAAAAATTTATTCTCATCAAGTACTGGATCAAAGTACTGTAGTTATATACCTCAGGGCATTCTCATAAGGCACTAGACTTGGACATTGTTTTCTGGCCTCAGGAAAACTGATAGACAAGCAAAAGGAGTGTCATGGATTTCTGTTGTCATGGAAGAGAGTTGAATGTGTCCACTTTGATAAGAATATGTAACATGATACCTTGAACTGGTTATTTATTTTGCTTTTGTGTATCAAATATAGAGAGGTCAGAGTACAGGGTGAATTCATACTTTGGAATACTTTTTATTCCTAGAAGATAGATGAAGTTACCTAAGTGTAAAACCAAACTGTAGAAATCAGCCTAGTTCATTAGTAGCTAAAGGTTATGGTTACAAGCTATGGGAGGCACTGGATCCTGATATCATGAAACTGATATCTGTTTTTCTGTTTTGTTTCTTGTGATAACATGGATCATGAAGTAGGTTAGCTGTTACTCACAGGTGTAAACTAAGAAGAAAGGACCAGAGCAGTAATTAAGACAGTAGTGGGAGTTTGTAAAAATTAGACAACAAATCCCAAGACTGGGATGCTAGATACTAAGACAATTAATTTTTTTTCAGTTAGAAATACAATCAATAAAGTAAATCTCTGATCTTTCTTATAAAGAAAGATGAATTCTTATATAGAACTGCCTGTAAGTTAGCATTACTGGTTAGTCAGAAACAAGGTATCACTAAATTGCTTTAACTCTTTACCTGATCTTTGCCTTTCCATAGTCTAGACTCTTACTCTAGCCACATGTTGCACTGTTTTTCTGCAGCTCTTGTGAACCACCACTCAGTACAAACAGCCCACTCATTCTTTGCTGATCTCCTTGTTTCTCTACTGAATGATGTCTTCCCAGAACCCACATCTTTTTTTTTTTTTTCCTTTTGGATACTGCTTAGCTTTAGCTAGACCACTTCCTGGAGTTGAGTTAATGATCTTTTGTTTTTGTGATTTTCTTTGATGGTGGATTTAAGAAAAATCTCTACCACGATTCCTTTCCACTTTTAACAATTAATTTTCTTTTTTTGATTTTCTTTTTTCTTAGTTAGATTGTAAATAGCATGAAATAAAGACTTAACTCTTGTTAATCCCTTTAGAGTAACACTTTGTATAAAAGTGGGCTTCACTAAGGTATGGAAAAAACCTAAATATTGTTTTAAGTTCACATTGTGTGCATCTCTGAAGTCCCTGTTCAGATATTAACCCCATGAAATATTTCAGTGCCCTCAGTGAGAGCAACTCCCCTGGTGCGAGTCTGATAGTTCTTTAACTAACACACGATTTTAAAATGGACACAGTATAGCATGCTTGGTTACTTTTGGTATTACCTCCCTTAACAGTTTGCAAAGTCCTTAAAGATGTAGCTCATGTTGATTTCATTTGTAGTAAACATTTTGTTCCATATTGACTTAATGTATTCTGAACATACTAATATAAACTTTGTGGTTTGACATATACCAAATATGTTCTTTGAAGTATGTCTTAGGGTTTCTATTGCTGTGAAGAGACACCTTGACCATGATAACTCTTATAAAGGCAAACATTTAATTAGAGTGGCTTACAGTTTCAGAGGTTAATTCATTATCCCTGTGGTGGGACATGACAGCATACAGGCAGACATGATCCCAGAGAAGGAGATGAGAATTCTACATCTTGATCCAGAGGCAACAGGAATTGAATTGAGTGCCACACTGTGAGTAGTTTGAGCATAGGGGTACTCAAATCCCACCCCTACAGTGACACAGTTTTTCCAATCAGATTACTTTGACTCCAACAAAACCATTCCCTTTGGGAGTCATTTTCTTTCAAATCACCATATTCCACTGCCTGGCCCCAAAAGGTTTGTAACACATCATAATGCAAAAATGCATTCAATCCAACTTCAAAAGCCCCTATAGTCTATAGCAATCTCTAATTTATTTAAAAGTCTAAAGTCCAAAGTCTCTTCTGAGATTCATGCAATCTCTTAACTGTAATCCCATGTAAAATCAAAGTAAAAAAGCAGATCATGTAGTTCCAACATTTAATGGTAAAGAATATACATTACCATTTCAAAATGTAGGGAAGGGAGCATAATGACCTGGACCAAAGCAAGACCGAAAACCAGCAGGGTAAACTCCAAAGTCTGTATTTCCATGTCTGATGTTAAAATTTTCTTCAATACATGCAGTAGAAACAAATCCCAGTGCCATTATCATTGGCTACTGCATGTATTGGCTTTTAGGGATCCTAGTCTGTTTGGATGCACACCTTCCTAGGCCTTGATGGAGGGGGGAGGGCCTTGGACTTCCCACAGGGCGGAGTACCCTGCCCTCTCTTAGGACTGGAGGGGGAGGGAGGAGGGTGAATGGGGGAGCAGGAGGGAAATGGGAGGAGGGGAGGAAGTGGAAATTTTGAATGGTATCATTTATAAAGCAATAAAAATTTAAAAAAAAGAAAGGTAAAAATCCCACAGGTAAAACATAGAATAAGAGAAACAGAATAGTTTAAGTTAGAAAAGCTGGCTAGAAATAAGTCAAGCTAAGGCCCAGCAATTGCAAGTAAGAATAAGTCTCCATGTATCTACATGGGGCTAGGTAGCAGGCTCCCTAAGAGTAAGAAGAAAACAACTACATGTGTCACTATGGGGATGGGCTTTGTGGTCTGCTATGCTCAAGCTGTGGTCAGTGTGGCACACAGTTGCTTCTGCTGCCTGTGGATCAAGATGTAGCACTCTCAGCTCCTTCTCCAGCACCACGTCTGCCTGCGTGCTGCCATGTTTCCCACCATGATGATAATAGACTAATCCTCTGAAATTATTAGCCAGCCCTAATTAAGTGTTTTCCTTCATAAGAAAAACAATTTTCTTCAAATCTCCAACTCCTTTCATCTTTGTTGAACACACTTCTCTTTCTTGGGCTAATTCCACTGCCTGTTAGCAGCTAAACTTAGCAGGTATCCTAGGGCTCTGGAATCTCCATCATCTTGGGGTCTCCAAGGCAATCTTGGCTGCACCTTCACAGTTTCACACAATGACCCCTGTTGGCCTCCATTCACCCCGACCCATGCCTGGCCCCAGTGGCTTTCCTTAGTCATTAAGGGAAATTCTGTTACTCTTTTCTTATGTCCTTGACTCTAAAGCCAAACCAGGTGGCCAACTGAAGCTGCCAAGTTCTGCTGCTTGCTGGGACTGGAACATGTTCCCCTTGTTCAATTACATCTTCACCAGCATTCTGTTTTCCATGGTTTCCTTCTATGCCTAAGCTTGGCTGTCCTGAAACTGGAACTATAGACCAGGTGGGCCTCAAACTCAGAAATCTGCCTGCCTCCTCTTCTGGAGTACTGAGATTAAAGGCATGCATCACCATACCCAGTTTTAAGCTTTTCTTTAATTCCTTTTTGCAAGTTGGAAACTTAGCTGAGTGGGATCTTTCCATGAGGTAACTGCTCCCTTTATTCCATTTCTTAATCTGTTTCGCTTCTTGAAGGCAGGACTCAGCTCCTAGTGCTCCTCTTTTCAAATTGTACATTGTGTACTTTTACTTTCTCAGCTTTCTTCTTTTCATTACAAATCCTCATAAGAATGAACACTCATAACCATATTATAGAGTCAACACTAGGCTGTTTTGAGATTACCTCTGCCAATGGAATTAAGTGTTCACTTTAGTCTCAGGCAGACTTTTTTGAAAAGGTCAAAAACCAGCCATGTTCTTCACCAAAGTTTCACAACAATAATCTCTAGGCAACATACTAAAATAATTCTCTTCTGAAACTTCTTGAACTAGCCCCTCACAGTTCAAATCATTCTCAGCACCATTGTCTTCCATGCTTCTACTAGGATGACCCATTAAGCAATGTTTAAAGCATTCCCTGGCTTTCCTAACCCAAAGTACTAAAGTCCAAATTCCCAAACAAAAACATGTTCGGGCCTGTAGCAAGGAGGCTGTTTGTTCATTCACAGCTGTTCAGCCCTGAAATAATTACACAGAAACTGTATTAATTAAATCACTGCTTGGCCCATTATCTCTAGATTCTTATTGGATAACTCTTACATATGAATTTAATCCATTTCTATTAATCTGTATATCACTACATGGCTGTGGCTTACTTGCTAAAGTTCCAGCATCTGTCTCTGGTGGGGCTACATGGTATCTCTCTGACTCTGCCCTTCTTTCTCCCAGCAGTCAGTTTAGTTTTCCCTGCCTAGCTAAGTTCTGCCCTGCTATAGATCCAAAGCAGTTTCTTTATTAACCAATAATATTCACAGCATACAGAGGGGATTCTCACATCATAGGCCTATCACGGCAATACCCCAGTTCCTGACACCAACTGTCTTAGTTAGGGTATCTATTGCTGTGAAGAGATACCATGACCATGGTAACTCTTATAAAGAAAAACATTGAATTGGGTCGGCTTACAGTTTCAGAGCTTCAGTTCATTATCATCACGGTGGAGCATGGGAGGATGAAGGCAGACAGTGCTGGAGAAAGGCCTGAGAGTTCTACATCTTGAACTATAGGCAACAGGAAGTAAACTTAGTGTCACACTGTGAGTGAGTAGTGTGAGCATAGCATATCTCAAAGCCCACTTTTGCAGTGACACACTTCTTCTAACAAGGCCACACCTTCATCAACAAATCCATACTTCCTAATAGTACCATTCCCTGTAGGGGTCATCTTCTTTTAAAACACCAGAAATTGGAATGTTTAAGTGAAAATATGTTTGCCAAAAAATCAATAAATAAAGTGTGAATAAAAAGCTATTGAAAATAAAATGAATAATTGAATAAAAATCTTAACTAAAATTTACATAGGAGAGACATATATTCATGAAAAGTCTAAAAGAGCAAGAGACTTTATACATTTGTTCAGATACAGCTTGAATATGAGAACTGTGGAGAGGAAGTAGACAATAAGACAAAAAAAAACTGATGTAAAACCAAAACCAAAAGACAACATAAAACATAAAAGGTTATAATACAGAATTCTAGTTAATTTGGACATTACTGCATGCATTTGTTAGATCCAATAATGTGCAATATAACAATACTTTGGTCAATGATAGGTGCACATGCACTTGTGGTCCTAATCAAAATTATAGTGCAGAATGCTGTTGTGGAGGTCTAGATTCTAGTTGTGCTCTCTGTAATGACTGCACAATGATAAATGTGGAACTCTAAGTTCTATTTATACTTTCTATAATGTTTGCATAATGATGAAATCAGGTAATGAAGCATTTCTTAGAATGTATCCCTATCATAAGTGACAGTAAGTACTTGGATTTGATAAATCTTAATATTCCCAGGCTTCAGTTTTTATAAAGAACACCTTATTCACACCAGCACATTGTATCACAGTCACTTTTGTATGTTTTATCCCATTAGAAAAGTTTGTTGGCAATGCTTTTTCTCCCTTCTGGGCCCCTAACACAATACCCAAACTAGTGAGAATACTTAGAAAATATCACATAAGTGATTAATCAAATGATCCTGGGAAATACATACATACATACATACATACATATTCCATATAGATATATGGAAAAGACATTATCATATTAAAACTCCTGAGGAGTATTCACCGCTGAGTAAGAGCTATAATAGGGCATGGAAGATAGCCCTGGGTCACTGTCTCATAATTACTGATGTTGCTGTTATTTTACTTCCTAAAACAAATCATTGTCAGCTTAGAGCCTGAGGAATTTAGATGTTGAAGACTGAAATAATTTGGAGTATTAAACTTCTTATTGGGTTCTGCTAACTTTTAGAAGAATTAGTTTTGACCCCACCGACAAGTTTCTGCAGTATGGTGTGTTTACATAAAGAAGCTAGGAAGCAATGCGTACGTGATCACACCTAAAAGACTGCATGCAAAACAGAAAACACAAAACTAGTCAAACCGTGCACGAATAGATGACAGGTGATTAAAATCTTAACCCAGTAGGTGAGCTTTCATGGTGGGGGATAAACATTTACATATGTTCATTTTTACAGTTAAAAGAAAATATACAAACACGTAGTTTTATTCATTTAAACCTCTTTTCTGCCAGCTTGCCATTTCTCGTCCTGTTTGAGTTTGCTTCTTTAGTATTCTCTCTCTCCTTCCATGGCAAGGGTGAGTGGGTACCATGTAGGGGAATTTTTCTGAGTTAGTGAGAGACCCCAGGCTCTGTCAAATGCTAGAAAAATCCCTATTACTCATGAATAGTGGTTATTTCTGTCACATAGCTCAGGTTGTACTAGACGCCATATACAAAGGAATTACTTATGTGAAAATCAAGTAGAGTTGGAAATTCCTCAGGAAATGCTGTAGGCCCTTTAGAGGATGGTCTTCTGACTTGCCGATGTTAGAACTCAATTTTGTCTGTGTCTAGGGAGGCAAGGACTACATCAGATGTTAGTGTCCTGAACCTAGCGCAGAATAATGATAGTGTGGTATGAGTTGTTCCATAGAGAAGCACAAGCAGGCCCTGGTGCAGCAGCATTCCAAGTGATTGCTTGTGGCAGGAGATTTGCTATTATAGCACTGATTAGGTTCTGAGACGAGGGACTCAGTAAAACCCAGAAAATTGTTGTCATTTTCACCACCCACCACAGTGACACTTACTGTTCAAATCTGAAGAGATCAAGAGAATTTCTCTTTATGATTCTGTTAGGATGGGAGAATTAGTAAAACTATAGAAAGGATGAATACTTATAGAGAATGCCAGTGCCCCTGTGATTTAGAGTATACATAAAGAATTCAACTTCTAAAATGTGTTAGGTTAAGGGTTGGTGGAGAATATGAACTTTGGAAGAGTTACAAGTGTGGAAGTGGAGAGAAGTCCAGCTGAGATGACTGACCTTGAAAGAAACCCACAGTGCCTCACCTTACCCAAATGATTATTGAGAAAGGTGCAGGGTGTCGACCCCACTTTCATGTGCTACTGTATGGGGCATGGTTGCAAATCAAATGCAGTGATCCTATTATCTGAGAAGGTGGCGCCAAGTTTTCTTTTACAGTAGTTTTGGGCAGACAATGGCCAGGATTATAATGACAGTTAGTGGGATTAAGAAGGAAGATTTTCCAGAGCTTTGACTGCTGACAGACGTTTCTGTCCTGCCTGGTCCTGCAGCCATTTGTCCCAAAGAAACACACAGAGGTCTACTACAATAATTATAAACTAGTTGGCCTATTAGCTCAGGCTTCTTATTAACTAATTCTTACATCTTAACCCATAATTCTTGTCTGTATTATCTGTGTGGCTTGGTAACTTTATCAGCGAGGCATTCTCATCTTGCTTCCTCTGCATCTGGGTAACACCTTCAGACTGAGTCTCTTCCCAAATTCTCCTGTTCTCATCACCCTGCCTATACTTCCTTCCTGGCTACCGGACAATCAGCATTTTATTAAAACAATACAATACAGGTGACAGGGTGCAAGACCATTCATTGTCCCACAGCATTTGACAAGAGACCAAGTTTGCTAGATTGTTATCAAGGCCCACGAAAATGCTAAGACTGAAAAAGTATTGTCAAAACCAAAAGTGGAAAATAATAAGAAGTTAGGGGGATGAGACTGAATAGCAAGAGAAAGGCTATGTAACCAAGGGAACATTTTTGGTTCACAGTAGCACTGATGATGTCTTGAGCATAGATGTCCATTGATTAGATTTTAAAAGTTCAAACTGGTGCTGAGTTATATGGATTAAAGCTAGAGTTAGGAATATAAGATAATATTATTTTATTGGTTCAGATAAGAAAGGCTGAGAATCATCCTGGTAACATTATATGTGTTCCTTAAAGAGAAAAACAAAACAAAACAGCTATTAGGTAGGAGGCCACCTTTCTATGATATAGTGATTGATGTGTTAGGAATTTGGGGTATTTTCTATAGGTTGTAATGATCCTCGGGAAGGGCATGGTTGTGAAGGACCAGCATTTGGCAGTGTCCATGTCTCAGAAAACAGAGCAGTCATTTCAGCTTTGATGTAGACACTCTCAGATCTCTTTGCCACTTTAGAGAAAGTGAATGTGTAAAGCCACAGTTAACTTTAGATTTGTTAAAATGAATCGCAAGGCAGCTCTCTAATTGCATGGTTGTTTAAAGAACTTAGGGCCTCAATGATACACGATACAGTCATTAAGTTCATCTATCTTATGATAATAGCATGTTGCAAGCATCTTCTCTCATTAGAGTTTTGATACTGCACCCAAAAGTTAAGGGCAGCCTTTCGAGAAGTGTCCTGAGAATGAGTTTAGGAGAAGTGTGTGGTCAAGAGCTCAAGGAAATGAGAGTGTTGGGAATAAGCTCAGTCAGCACTAGAGGAATGTTCAGATAATGTGGGAGAGAGAAGGAAATGGTTGAAAACACAGAGTGATTATTAATGGGGAATGAAAAAAAGCAAATATCTTGTATATTTCAATGAAGATGTTTACCATTGCTGGTGTTAGCAAAGGGTTTAGAGGTCAAATGAATGGCTCATTCCAAGTTACTGAGAATTTGATGAGCGACCCTCCCTTCTTTCTTCATGAAATTATTCATTTATGTCTTGGACTATTTTTTTTTAGAAAAAGAATAAAAATAATATGGACTCAGGAATTTGATTTTTAAGAAATTAACGATGAATCATTTGTATCTGGAAAGTATATAAAATTATGGTGCTACACTTACATACTAGTGTAAATTAGAATAATATTATAGTGCATTTGGAAATTACTGGTGGATATATTGTAAATATACTGATAGGCCAACTAGAAAATAGAAGTAAAATTACATGTAGACCAACATAGTAAATATTATTAGGCATCAGTGTTTTAGGATTTTCTCACTAATTAACTCTTAAAATGTGTGACAAAATTCTGAATTATTATTAGGAAAAATATCCCATAGTGCAGTAGGCTGTTAGGGACTTAGAAGACCTCACCTGGAGAAAGTTGCAGGGAGGCCTTTTCACTTTTAATAGCATGTAAAAGAAAATTGAGCCTATGTTCTTAACATGCTGGTAATTTGGTAAATAATTGAGATAAACTGATAGTTTGTTGCATATGTTGAAGCTCTTAGAAAACAGCATTACTAGAAAGATAGTTGGATTCTCATGGCAGTCAGGAGTAATTTACAAAAAATATCTAGCAAGTTCTAACAGCTTTTCCAAATAGGGTACAGTGTGCAGAGACATCCTGGACACTTGAAATATCCCCATTCTTCTTGTGAGGAAAAAATTCAGTCATGGAAATGCTGAGAGAAGGCATCACATGGTTAAAACACATACACATGTGCATTAACCCATGCATGAGAGCACACACACGTGCATGCACGCACGCACATGCACACACACACTCACACACACACCTTGGAAAAATAGGAACCCTAAGAGAATGATTTTTTAACATTAAATGTGATTCCAACTACAAATTATTGAAGAACTCGAAATAAAATGTTGTCACTTTTTAGTAGCAGAAGCATTGTGTTGCCCAGTCAGTGATGTTTGCGTTTAAATATCCTCCCAACCATATGAATCAGTTGCATAAACACCAGCTAAGCAGTGTGCCAAGATAAACTGCCTGGGATGATTAAGCTTTCTCAGTTTGATTGAGTTCTGTTTGGTTTTCTATTTTTGTTGATATTTTGATACTCCGGACTCTGTCAATGATTTCAAATATTATTTATGTGACAAAATAACTTGTTGATCTTCATACTTATAAAAGGAGTATATAAGGTGTTTTTGTGCAGAGGCTAAGAAGTTTGGAATGAAATGTTTGAATTTGTTAGATTTAAGTGTTCTTAAGGCTCAATACTACATGTCATGAAGTTCATCATAGTGTGTATATTAGAAATTTTATTCACATGGATCTGAAACAAAATTCTAAAATATGTCTTATCTACAAACCAAAATGTGCCGATTGAAGTTTATAGGCATTTTCCTGCTATTTACTTAGTGCAATATATATGTATATATTAATATTCATTAATATTTTGGATTACTAATATTTCACAAGTTCACTAGTCATGCATACTTTATTTTATAGTCTGATAAAATCAAATTAATAATTTTAAAGTCTCTGTTTATAAACTTTGGCATGATTTTATCATTTGCCTTAAATTCTGAACTTCTTAAGTGGTATAAGAATACATATACAGGCTATTCCACAGGCCAGCTCTCCTTCTTAAGAAAAGTTAAGTTTTAAAAATTTCCCCATGTTTTAGTGCAGAATTGGCAGTTGCCTAGTTTCAAATACATTATAAAATGCTCTGGCTTCTTTTCATAAGAAAGAGAGCCTATTGGTTCCAGAAGAGCCCAAATCATTGGCTAAGTGTTCGCTAAATTACTGTTTTATGTTCCTTCTGGCAAGCAATTGGGGGGAAAATAAGCAAAGTGTTCTCTCTATTTTGGATATGGACTTTACTCTCTCAATTTATTATTGTGTGTTTGTGTTGGGTGCTTCATCCTTTGAATTCTGGGCACCTTTTCAGATTCATAACATATAGTGCAAGTCTTTCGGATGTTAAGCGGTTGAAGTATATCACCATTGGGGTTCTAGCCATCAAGTCTTTAGGATGTTAAGCGGTTGAAGTACATCACCATTGGGGTTCTAGCCATCAAGTCTTTAGGATGTTAAGCGGTTGAAGTACATCACCATTGGGTTCTAGCCACCATCAGGCTGTGGCTTACACTCTTTCAATGGCAGAAAATCTATTTTGTCATCCAAAATGAAGTTTGAAATTTGTAAGGAAGACAACTTCAGTCCTTTCAGACTGTACAATTCCAAATTTGCACAATTATTTTAAATAACTTGGGTAAATTATTTTTTACAACAGAATTATGAAAAATTTATATTGATTTTTGTTTGGAGGAATAAATGGGCTATAGGATGTACTACTTCACGATATTTTTCTTATTTGAAACTCAAAGCCATGTCTCATTAATAACCACAGACTCCTTCATTATTGATAAAGGCTTAAAATGTCTCATGTCATGTAAACTAGTAGAAGGGCTGTTGGCACGAGTACACAGTGAAAAGAGTATTTTGATAATTTCATAAGTAATGTCCTATTTCAATCTATTTTTCTCTCCTCTAGCTAACTTCTCCCACTACCTCTGAGCAGCTTGCTCATAAACCACCTGCTTTCTCCTTTGTTTCTCCAACTAATCAGAAAACGCCACCTGTCCCAGCTAACGTCAGCGAAGCCTGTGTGCTAGAGGAGTTTCATTCTCGCAGGCTGGATGTCACAGGGGCCTCGGTTGAAGAAACAGCCACGTATTTTCACACCACTGCTCACGATTCCCCCCTTTCTGCACGAAGGGATGCTCCGTCACTAGTACTTTCCCCTTCCACTCAACTGCCAGCTTCTAGTTTATGTGGCTCAAATGTTGCTGATCGCACACGTGGGCTGGCATCTGAAGCACAGAAGAAAGCATCAACATCGCATGTCCTTAATCCCAGGGAAGATCTGAGAACCTCTCCTTCATCTGCCTCGGGGGCTTCTCTGAAGTCACCTTCAGCTTCCTACATACCAGTCCGCATTGTCATGCATTCACTGTCTCCAAGTCCCAAACCACTTACCTCATCTCCCCATGGCTCTCTATCTGCTGTCTCTAGCCGAATGTCATCCACTGGAAATCTTTCAAAGTCAGGGCTGAAGTCCTCAGTACCTTCTCGGCTCTCTCTCCTCACTGCTATCCTCAAATCAAACCCTTCTCACCAAAGGCCCTTATCCCCTGCATCATGCCCAACCTTCTCCCTCAACTCCCTGGCCTCTTCCACACTCACACTTGATCAGAAAGTAAAGCAATCTTCACCCACACCTAAGAAATCTCTCTCAAGTTGTTCCTTGACAGCTGGTTCAACAGAACAAGGAGAACACCAGGTGTCTGCAGAGACCCACCAATCCTACCACCTCCCTTTCTTGTCCAAGTCTCCCCCACTTTCTCAGTTGTACCCCCTCTCTCCATCAACACCTGACAGTAGCATCTATGCTTCTAGGAATGTAGAGAAAACACCCCAAGGCACACTGAGGAGCAGCACAACACTACCCCAGTTACAGAGCGACACGTTCGGTTTTGCTGATGTCCCTTCTATCACATCGAGCTTATCCCAGCTTTCTTCTTTGGAGGCCAGACAGGATGGTGACCTCAGGGGTCCAGAAAGGAGCAGGGATATTTGCAAACACCCTCCTACCTTCTTATCCTCTGCACCTCCTGCTAATGAAAGCACTGCACTTTCCTCTCTAGAGAAAGGTTTCCACCCCTCCCCAGTCCTCTCGGAGCTGATAGACAGATCCCAAAGAGCCTGCTCTCAGCAAATAGCAGGCCAGGAACTGCGCCCTTCAGTTCTGCCTGCTCCTCCTGTGTCCCGTGCTGGCTCTATGCCTCATGCTGACTTGGGACTCTCCATTCTCCCGCCCAAGAGTTCACTCACCCAGGGACTCCAGCCTAGTCCTTCAGTACTGCACCCGAGTTGTGGCAGTGGCGCGTGTCCTTCAAGAACTGGAACACCTGAAAGCACAATGTCCAACCACAGCTCACTTGTTTCTACCCCATCACTTCCTGTCTCACTAACAAGAACCAAGGAGCTGATCACACCTTGCGCACTGTCCATGTCAACAGGCCCTGAGAATAAGAAGCCCAAGGTATTTTCTTTTTGCATGTTGCATGGTTATTTTGAAATATGGAAGAAACTTCTTTTCAAGGAAAAATCAATAATTGTTATATTCATCCTATGACTTTGACTTCAGGGACACACACACACACAATTATATATATATATATATATATATATATATATATATTTTTTTTTTTTTTTCTGGGTATGCGTTGCAGCTTTGGTTCCAATTAAAAACAGATAGAATTTTACAATATGCTACATTTCTGGTAACTTAATAAGAAGAGTCTCATTATCTATTGAAATACTTTGTACTGAGAGTATAGTTAGTAGACATAATTAATATAATGTATATAGTATAGATCTAGGATCATGATATAACCAATACTAGTTTGAAATTGTTCTATTTCCTTTGCCTTTGTTTATTCATTCAAAGAAAGGCTGATTTTCACCTTTCTTTCCCTCCTGCAAGGCTGATTTTCTTTTCATTGCTCCCTGTGCTGCAAGTTAAATAAAATTGGATGTTACTCTATACATTGAAGGCAAAAGGGAATAGAAACTTTTTTATATGTAAAAATATTTAATTTACCTCAAGTACTTAACATCTAACATTATCCAGCATAAAAAGAATGAACGAACTGAGCATGAAGAAACAGAAATAGAAGTAAAGCTGATTTTGAAACGTTCGGAAGTAGTCTGCTGGGCGAGGGAATGAAATGCCATTTCTTAGGAAAAGAGAAGGGACATTTGAGGAGGGACTCCATGACTCAGTCCTGCTGGAGCATGCCGTTCTACCCTAGGCTACGGCAGCTTCCCCTCTAGACGAATGGATTCTATTGCCCTCAGGATTTGATAGTCGTTGGGCAAGTAAAGTAAAACTATGAAAGTGCCTGTATTAGTAATACACAGGACCTTTGAGTTCCATATACTTGAAGAGTACAGTTTCTAGGTTTTTGAGCATCACAGAAAGTGACTTCAATTCTTTTATTACTGGATAATGAATGCGAGGTTAAGGAAACAGATAAACTCACAAGATATTGTTTCAACTGAAACAGTACACATTAGACACTGCGTGCCTACCACTGTACTAGCTTTAAGAGTCTGTGATAATTTTAAAATGAATTAATAGATAATTATCTTGAAATAAATATAAGTTGTTAACATTTGAATATAAATGCATGGTTGTGAAATTTGTGTATCATGTACTAAAATGTGTCCATCTAATCATTTACTGAATTGGGTGACTTGTTTTTTAAATTTAAGTTAGGGTTTCCCTACATAGACCATGAGCCCTTGAATTTGTAATTCCTGCTTCAGCCTCCCCAGTGCAGACACCTGTCCCCATGCTCTGCTGCTGAGAATCATTCTTCAGTGCTTTTTTGATGTTCTGGTTTGCTTTGTAATTGCTGTGATAAAATGCCGTCACCAAAACCAGTGTGAAGAGGAAAAGGTTGATTTCACATTACAGCCTATAGTTCATCACAAAGGAAATCCAGGTAGGCACTGGGGCAGGGAGCAAAGAGGAATGCAGCTTACTGGCCTGATCCCCATAGTTTCTCAGTTTGATTTTTGTTTGTTTGTTTTATTTTTTGGGACAGGTTTTTTTTTTTTTTTTTGTTTGTTTGTTTTTCCTGTGTAACAGCCTTGGCTGTGCTGTAACTCACTCTGTAGATCAGGTGGGCCTCAAACACAGAGTTCTGCTGCCTCTGCCTCTCAAGGTCTGGGATTAGAGGCATGTGCTGCCATACCCAGTTGCTCAGATTGTTTTTTAAAATACAATCTAAGACTCCCTTTCTAGAAATGATGCCACTCACACTCATTAATAAAATAGAATGCCATGCATACTTACCCATGGGCCAATGTGATGGAGGCATCTTCTCAGTTAAGATTTCTTCTTCCCAGATGACCCCAGCTTGTGTTGAGTTGACAAGAACTAACCAGCACACTTGCCATACACTTAAATTACTTGTTAACCTTTGTTAAAAGTTATTTCACTGTAGAACCCTTTTAAAGTGTTTCTATTTGGGCTCTGGTGTGCTTTGCTCACATTTTATCCTGGAGTGGATATAGGCAGCATTTGATGAGGGTAAGCCTGAAAAACTTTTGATAAATTAAAGGCCCACATGTCAAAGATCTGCTTCTCCATGGTTTGCTTCCTTCTCTCAATCTTGGAGCATTTCAGTACTAGGTTTATTTGTTTGACCTTCCTTAAGTTAAGGAATTTGTAGTCATAGAGGTGCTTATTGAAGTTGGTGACCATGAAAATGGCAAGAACTATTTACCTGCCAGTCAAAATAGTAATTTATACCTTTGTTTACAAAACATTTTAACACACAAATTTATAACTTCTGCCAGGAAGATGTTTCTGAGACATGCCCTTACTTTTCTTCTTAGTTTTTATTTCCTTCTTACTACTGCATTTCTCTAATTTAAAGTTCGAAAGCCAACTCACTTTTTATTAATAACTACCCTTCTTGGGAGTTATCGAGTATAGAAATTCATTCAAATTGACATCAGTGAAGATGAACGGCATTTCAATTTTGGTTTTGCATCTGACTGTTTTGTTTAAGCTGATGAAATTGCTTTACAGAAGGCAAGGGGAAACTAGAAAACGCTCTGAGATAGCAAAGAATTTATTCTCTTTTACAAGTTATTTCTTGCCTCACTCCTCTAGGGTGGTAGCAATCCAAGCAAAGTGCTCATTTTTGAAGTTCAAAAAAAATCTTCAAATTTATTTAAGCTTTATGCACCAAACCGATAGGGGTCCTCAAACACAGGTAGTCAACAGACCGAAACAGAAATGCTTGAAGGATATCAGTTCAAAGTCTGGGCGTAACCTACTGTCCTTTGATATTAAGATAAAATGGAATGGCTAGAGAATGCCAAGCTGAATTCAGATAGAAAACTTGTTTGAAGCTCCTTGTCATTGTCATATTTGTATTGCATTAATATGGTGTAATTGACATGCTAATTTCAGCTATAGTTTTAAAATAGTCTTTTTTATGTTCATGGCCCTGGACAGGAGGGGCAACTCCCTGAATGTTACTGAGACCATTCCCTGATCAACGGCTATATTGTTTGAGACACTTTTCTCCTTTGGGAAGATGGAGGTACAATATTCACCCAAGATTGTGTTTGAGTGCCAAATATAATTGGTTGTCATTTTAAAAATAGTTTGATTTTTCAGCTGCCATGGTATTTCACATAGAGTTAGAGAGACTATTATATCAAAATCTCATATAATCTAGTACTCACTGAAAATGGTTACAAATTTCTTCCAAATGAGTGTTTCCAATGGTCTGGCTTAAAGCTATTTGGACTTAGCTTGTTTACAGGATCAGTTGGGAGCTTTTACTGTTTCATAGCCAGTGTCCTATTTATTAAACTCTCATTCCTTTAAGGCACAAAAACATTTCCAATTTTGTTATATTGGAAACGTGGTGCAGCAGGCAGGATGTGATTTTCCTCATTTTTGTAGAACCAAATAAGATTTTAAATGAGTGATAGGAAACATGAGCTAAAAACTCATCTAGGTGACCTAGTCAATAAACATGTACTGCCCATCTAATATGCTTCCCTAAGCCATAAACATTATATTAAATTAAAAGAAATGCAAAATTATCTCCTCAAAGAAGGTATACATTCTGTGGTAGAAAGCAAACAATCCATTTCCCAAATTGAAAGTCAAGTATCATCTTAGAAGGTCAGGAATGGTATAAGGAAGAATACAGACTAGGAAGGTCGGTACAAAAAGGGGCAGTGTCTTGAATTTGTGTTGGGTGGTTGAAATCGTTTCTTTGAGAAGTTATCATGCAGGAAGTATGTAATGAGGAAAATCCCTGAGGCCAAAAAGTATGTAATTGATAGGTAGAAGGAACAGATTCAGACTGGATGTTGGGATGTGTAGTGAGCAAGAGGATACTGATGTAAGAGGAAGAGGGACCGGAAGCGAGAGTCTACCTACTCTGAGGTCTCTCTGATTTTTACTTTGAGGAAGACAAGAAGCTGTTGGAAGTTTTCTTTTTACTGAAGTTACTGAAGTCTTTTTTTTTATTTTGGAAATTTCATACAAGTACAGTATTTACATTATTTTTACATCTCCTGTCCCCATTAAAGCTCTTTCTCAATTCTCTCCCACTCCCTGTCAAATTAATGGCATTGTATTAAGTATCATATGTATGCTTGTATGTAGATGGGTTTAGGGATGAACACTTGACCTTAAATACCTATCAGAGAACTTATTCCTCAAGAAAAATGATTATCCCTCTCTCAATAATCATTGATTGGTCAGAGTTCTTCCTCCAGAGGTATAAGCTTTTGAAATTTCCTTCATCTATGTTGTCATACTGAATGGTATTTAGACAACCATATTGCTGAGATTTCATGGGGATGACTTCCATGCTAAGTCAAGAAGACACTGTTTAACAGCAGGCATCCTCGTTCTTTGGCTCTTAACAATCTTTCCTCTCCCTCATCATCAAAGGCTACATCATGAGCCTTAAGATGTAGGGGTTGCATTGCAGATGTAGCAATTGTGGTTGAGCACCCCTGGCCACTTATATTTTGCATTTCGACTAGTAGATCTCTGTAATCTTCCATCTATTACAAAAAGAACCTTTTTTGATGAATGGTGAGAGCTACAATTATCTGTGGGTATAAGGATACATGTTAGAACACATTCAGAAATTATGTTGGTTTAAGAAAATGGCATTAGTAAATTCTCTTCTAGGGTCTATGACCCTAGGGTAGTTGGCAAGGTTTACAGTACCAGGCATGAATTCCCTCTTTTGAATGAAGGCCTTGTGTCTATAGATAGGAGCTGTTCACTCCCTGGATGAAAATGGCACTATGGCACCATTGGGAACATCTCATTTGGCTGGTCAGTCATTAGTGGATTTGTAGTCCATAACAGCTGGGTGGGATTACTGATTGCTTTTCTCCATTGGTAGCTTCCATAGCATTTCGGATGCTTCCTCTTTGAGAACTGACTCTCAAAGCATCCGAAAATGCTTCCTTTCAAGCGCTGCATCTGAAGTGTGTAGTGTCTTCACTACCGGGTTTTACTTTCAAGTTCTGGAAAGGTTTTGAATAGCTAGGTGGCACAATTCTGACTGGTGTATAAAGAATGGAATAAACAAGGATAAGTGACAAAGTAAAAAGGTCTCTGAAGATGATTGTAGCTGTCTAGGTAAGTCATTGGTCAAGCCCTAGAAGTGAAGGTGAATAGATTTTCTAAGTTGTGTAACTTTCAGCAAACATCAGAACCCCCTATATGAAATGTTAAACTACTAGATTTTTGTAACCTCTTGTTTTTTTCTCATTTTCTTTAACTATTTTTTATTTAACATCCTCAATAAGTTTCCTGTTTTTAGGGGACTAATGACTCCTCCTAATTTCATCCTTATTCCTGTTACTTCCATCTTAATGCTGACTACTTTTGTGTCCCATTTCTTTGTCTTTTCTCCGGCTGGACCCTGAATTGTTCTTAGTGATGCATCACATGGAGTTGCGAGTAGTTAATAAAAGCTTCTTTTTCACCCTAGGGGTGTGTTTGCTTTTCAGTTGGGGGAGTTGTTCAGTTTAACTCAAGACAAGATTTTTTTCTTTTTGGTGTGTGTGTGTGTGTGTGTGTGTGTGTGAGTGATTAATCTTGACTGAATATGTGTGATGCAAATTGTATGTATGTATGTATGTATATATGTATGTATGTGATGTAATCACATGTGTATGTGTGTGCTCACCTGTGAGCTACATCTGGAAGACAGATGTTGGTATGGTGATATCTTTCTGAATTGCCTCTATACCATATATTTTTTGACAGCATTTCTCAATGAACTTGTTGCTCAGCATTTTGACTAGACTTACTGGCTAGTGAGTCCTCAGGATCTGCCTGAAAATGGCCTCTCCACGTCTAGTGCTGGAGTTGCAGGGGTGTGTAGCCACACCTGACTTTTTACATGGATGTGGGGGATCAGTTCCTCTTGCTTGTATAGCAAGCACTTTACCCAATGAGCCATCTCCCCAGCCCAGAAAAAACTTTTTGAAGGAAAAGAAAATTAAAAATGAAAAAAGAAAACCAGGATTCAGGTTCATGACTTCAAATGTTGCAGTTTGACGTCAAGAGGAAAGACAAGGCTGAGCAGAGTGGCGCACACCTTTCATCACTAATCACTCTGAAGGCAGAGGCAGGTGGACCTTAAATCTCTGTAACTCCAGGCCTGGTCTACATAGCAATTTCTAGGCCAACTGATACTACAGAATGAGACTATATCTCAAACAAAGAAACAAAAAACAAAGAGGAAGACGACTTCAGAACTTTAGCAAGTTAGAAGTACCAGGGATGCGTTTAGCTGGGCAAAAAGGGATTCCCAATAACTGTCTAGGGCTAGAAAAACGGGTGAAGAACTTGTACTTTTTCATGTCCTTTGAACTGTATTGTAATCTTCAGTTAAAATTTTAATTTTATACAAAATTAAAATGGGTCTATCTCTCATGTTGCACAAAACTCACCTAAGAATAGACCTAGGACCTCAACATACGACCTGATACCTTGAATCCAATGGAACAGAAAGCAGAGACTATACTTGAACTCATTAACACAAGAAAGGATTTTCCAAACAGGATCCTCACCATGTAAGCATTAAGGATAATAATTAATAAATGATGCCTCATGAAATTAAAAATGTGTTCTATAAAGAAAAGAATGTCATCATCTCAGCAAAAGACGTAGCTTACAATATGGAAAAAATAATTATCAGCTACACATCTGCCAGAGGCCTAGTATCTGGAATATACAAAGAACTAAAAAATAAAATCAAAAATCAAGCAGCACAATAAAAAAAGGCATGGAACAGAACAAAGCTTTCTTAAAAGATGAAACATAATCTACTGAATCCTCAGACTGAAGGGGTTAAGATCCTGTCTCCACAAAACCTCAGACTGAATGATTTGAGCTCCTGACTCCTCTGGCCTTATATTCCTCCATCTGCCCTTCCATATCCATTTCTGTTTCCACCTCCCTAGTGTTGTGAGTAAAGGTCTGTGATTCCAAATTACTGGGATTAAAGTTCAGCACTCATGAGGCAGAGGCAGGTGAATCTCTGTGAGTTTGAGGCCAGCCTGGTTTATAAGAGCTAGTTTCAGTATAGGCTCCTGAAGAAACCCTGTCCTGAAAAACAAAAAAAAAAAATTTTTTTTCCTTAGTCTGGTATGCATACCAGCAAATACATATTGCACATTTGTTCTACACTAAGATGATATCAGGTATAAGATAAAATAAAAGGAGAAATAATATAAAACTCTCTCCTAAAAGACTAAGAAGATGAATAAGGCTGAAAAAATATTCTAATGAAGTAAGTTTTATATATTTGGAAAGTCCAAAACACAAAGAATAAATCAGGTATGGGTAGACTTCCTGTGAAGAGAGGTCTCCAGGCAAATCTTGTTAGTGGCTACTTTTCCCAGTGCTCTGTTAGGCACAGGTCTTTATTGGTCTAGACACTTGTGACCCTGCATTTGGCTATCATACGATTGAAACAAGGGATCCTAAAAAAATTGGAATTTTCCCAGGAATAGCATTCTGAGAGTAAGAAAAGACCAAAGTCTGGTGTCAACCAGAGGAATAATTTGTCTCTGGAAAAAATTGCGGGAGAGACTAGAGCTCAAGCAATGATGGGAAGGCTACATCTGGACCAGGACTACTTAGTTATGTGTATACTGCTTCTCATTTGCTTAAGTCTCAACCTCATGTCAAGGTGAACTTCAGTACCACTGGATGTCTTTGTTCCCTTCCTAATATGGTAACATTGAATAAATATTTCTCTGTTTTCACTATTAATTGTTTATTTAATTGGCTTATTGAGGATGTGACGCAAAACCCACCTTGCCAGGTCTGCTATGGTTCAGGGTTTGTACTTAACAGACCCAGTAATACCATTTCTGCTTATTTGGCTGTCAGAATCATTATAGATTGTGTTGACCAGTACTCCAGAAGTAAGGGGGTGTGTAAATGGGTAAACTTCTGTGAGTTGGCTCTGAGATGGGGTTGATCTTTCATCTCAGATACTATATTACCGAGATAATGACTGTAGCAATTTTGGTGTGGTTCTGGAAAATCAAAAAGTGAGGATTTCATTCAGACTCTCTTTCAGCTCACAGTTCTAATGAAGCTGGTCACTGTTACAATTGAAATTTATACTACGGGCCCCATGTTGTTGCTGTTCGGTGGCTCTACTTCTGAAGGTAATTCCATAAATCCAATCCTCAAGACATTTAACCTAGTTTATCTTGAGATCTTGTGGGATTTTATGATTAGGATAATTAGATTTTGTGGTAGAAATATAGGTACTGGCCATGGAAAGTACAGTATTGGTTGGGGAATGGTTCTTGTGGGGATAAAATGTGTCCTTGTTACCATTAACTTCACGACCAGCATGAGCAAGAAAAGATCTGCAAACAAGAACAAAATCCATTTTCCTTTCTAAACCTAATATTGCTTTACACTACATGGTGTATATTTAGGAACTATTTCTTGATGCTTAACTGAAAACAAATTACAAATGACAGATCTACAGTGGATATCATTGCTCTATCAGAAAGATTTAGAAAGCTACTTAGAGCTGGCTTTTCGTTTCTACTGTGAAGCTGAAGGCAATTATTTCCCTTAATGTTTGCTATAATTGTGTAGGCATGCTTTGTATTTGTGAGTGTGGGTGAGTATGTATATAGTGTGTGTGTGTCGGGGTGAAAGTGGGTAGAGGTTAGAGTACAGCTTTGTGGAGTTAATTCTCTCCTTCAACCCTCATGTGGGTTTTGGGGGATCAAACTCAGATCCCGTGAGGCTCGCAGTCACTTTAGCCACTAAACCACATCTCTAGCCCTACTGATGGTGATTCCTGTAATATAATTTAAGTTATCTCAAATGATATTCTCTAGAAGAGTTCAGATTTATATCAAAGAAAGAACTCAATGAGTTTCGCATAGCACCTGGAAGCCTTGGAATGCTGGGAAGAATTATGTTCCAAATTAGAATAAAACTCCATGTTTAAATCCAAAAATATCAAGGAAACTCAGAGAAAAATGCTGAATTTGAAAAGCATCTTTTATGGAGATAATTATTGTCTTAGGTAGGATTTCTACTTGTGAAGTGACACCATGACCATGGCAACTCTTTATTTCACTTTATTTTTTTAATTGGTTTTTATCGAGCCCTACATTTTTCTCTGCTCCCCATGGACACTCTTATAAAGGAAAACATTTAATTGGGGTGGCTTTCAGAGGTTTAGTCCATTATCATCATGGTGAGAAGCAAGGCAGCACACAGGCAGACATGGTGCTGGAGGAGGAACTTAGAATTCTTACATCTTGACCCAAAGGCAAACAGGAAGTAATCTGTCTCACTGGGTGTGGCTTGAGCATATATGGGACCTCAAAGTTTGCCTCCACAGTGACACACTTCCTCCAACAAAGCCACACCTCCTAATAGTGCCACTCCCTTCAGGGGCCATTTTCTTTCAAACTGCCACAAGCATGATTTTTCAGACTGAAAATCTGGGAAAGGTACATGCCTAAAAGGAGCACTGAATGCCACAGAGTACTCAATAGGCAATTGTTGAATGAATTCATTAGTTGAGCTCTATATCTAATAATATTGACAAGATGTTCTAGTGTCTGCCACATTGGAAGAACTCAGTACTTAGAGATTTCCATCTTTGATGTATGTCTTGCATAACGATAAAGATAATACATCTAGCAAAAATGACTCATGAAAGAATATAAAAATTTCATCTTCACAGTTTAAAATGAGAACACAATTCTCTAAGATGAAATTGAATAGAAATAATACTCAAGTCTTGGATACATCATTTGACTGCAAATTTTCTTGATGAGTCTTCAGTTGCAGGGTTCTATAAATTTATGTAAATATTCATAAAGAAATTGCATTTCATTCTAAATCCTTACCCAGACACATTGCTGTCTAGAGGTGACATCATTGCAGGATCAGTGTAGATGCTAGGACTGTAAGTGACCTCAGGTATCCTCTAGAAATTGTTTCTCATGCGTGGGGTGTGTGTGTGAAAATACAGGACGCAGGGGAGCTGGGAGGCTTACAGAAGATTGAAACACTGTTGCTGCTTATAGCAAAGAGGCATCTGGAGGAAAGAAAGTAGTAGCAGGTAAATAAGCAGAATCTATTCCCTAATGATAGAAGTGCTCAGATGCAGAGGTCTCTCTGTGTGTGTTGTTGAGTTTGTTTTGTAGGAGAGGATGGATATATGCATGAGTAGACAGGAATCTGTGTGTGCGTGTAAATAAGTGCATTTGTTTGCATGTGAGTATGTGTAAGTGAGAGTTATGATAGACAGGCTACAGTAGCTTCCTGACATTCTGGCCTTGGGTTGCTAATTTCACTATATCTAATATAATAGACAGAAAGAAAAAGAAGAAAACAACAGAACAGGAAAAGAGAGTGTTTCTGACTTTCAACTGTGCACTGCTGTTCTTCCTCTATGTCACTAAAGCATTCATTTTCCCCAGTCCCTTCTTAGGAAAACGAATGTGCTAGATTCAGCCTCGTCATACAAGTTTACCAAGTTTATTATAATTACATCCATAATATTCAAGTTTTGTTTTGTTCTTAATTGAAAAAATTTTCATACGGTATGTTCTGACCATACATTTCCCCCTCTTCATCTCCTTGTAGATCCTCTTTACTTCCCTACCTATGCAGCTCTATAGACCCTTTCTCTCTTTATTTAAAAAACACATAGGCAAACAAGAAACCAACTAACTAACGACCAACAAAAAATCTTTGTGGGCAAGAAACAAAACACACAAAACCACAAAATTGGAAACCACAACATACAAGCAAAAGACCGATAAGACAAAAAAATTGCCTAAACAAAGAAATTTGAGACAAAATATCTACAAAAGTACCACTGGCTTTGTTTTGTGTTGGTCATTTACTGATGGGCATGGGTCCTACTCTAAAGTTCACTTAATAGGACCATCGCTTACAGTCCAAAGTTTGTGGCCACCTGAGAAGTGTCAAACACAGGCTCCATTTATTGGTAATGGCCTTAAATCTAATCATACAGCAGTATATCTTGTAGGCAGGTCACCATTGTGATTCACAGGGTTGTTAGTTGGGTTGTGATGGTTACCTTTCTCCCTTGGTGGTTTGCCGAGTACTTTCCAGTACCATGAACACTTTTCAGTAGGGGTGAAGCTTCTAGTTAGGCAACAGATCAAATTTTCTGTATTCAAGATGTGTAAGTGCTGTCATCAGCAATAGTATGCCATAAATCATCAGTTTGAGGAGAGCAACCAATAGCTGTGTCATTAGCCTGGGATGTTTGGGGCTTCCCATAGGGTCCTTTTCGTCAATGACTCAACAAGATGTCACTCATTCCTGGCACTGGAGGTTTATATTTGTGGTAAAGATATCTAGTTGGGGCGATGTCTCCCCATTATTTACTTACTCTACTTAGATTTATTTCTCATATAGATATATGCAGAAGCCTTTCCCATAGTAGGTTTGCATATGACCTCTCAAATAGCCCTTAGTTGTAGATGGAAGTTGGGTGCCACTTAGTGCTAATTGCCCCTCCCATATTCCCTCACTCACTTCTTTCTTCCATTCCCCTTCCCAATTAATCCTCGCACTATAGTCTTTTACCTCTCTGCAATTATATGCTCTATTTCCCCTTAGATTTTATTTTTTGACAACCCCAGTTTTCATTGGTTAACACTTTCTTTTGCTTTTCAAGGAGCTAAGGCTTAGAGTACTGTGCCATTTCTCTGATGGCTGTGAGCCACTGAAGAAGTTGTCTCAGGCAGGGAATTTGGTGTAATAGGAGTCTTGAAATTAGCTAATCAACTCAAGACACAGAATAACACCAAACCAGGGCTTTTAATATTGGATTTTATCTTATCCAAATTTCTACAGCTTCATTGATCTTTAGCTCTCCCAAGCAACTCACTTAGCTCTGCTCGACTTAAAACTCAGGATGTTTTGAATTTCCTTTGTTAATGTCACTGCAATAGAAAACAGAAGTATTGATAGTATGAAAAATGAGATTAGGACCATGAGATTTGGTCTTATTTCAACTATGGTGTCAAATTTCTGATATTGCATAGTTATTGGCCAAATTGCTGTGTTAAAAACTGCTGTTAGCCAGGTATAGAGCTCTATCCAACAATTCCACCAACAGGGAGGGGGAAGTAGGAAGATCATGAATTTCAGGCCAGCTTGGGCTGTATATGGAAGTCAAGCCTATCTTAGGCTATGTAGAGAGACCTTGCCTAAAAAATTCAACCTAAACCAACTTAAAACTGTTACTAAATTTTGTGTAGTATAATCTTTATTTTTATGAATGATGCAAATATGTATCGAGTACAACTAAATTTAAAGGCATATTTACTAATAATGGTTATATATTTGCCTAAGACTCCAACTCCTAAATCGTTATAGAATTATAATTCTCTGATATAATGCAGTTACTGAGAGATTTATATATAAATTTGTAGGAATGGATAATTTAAGTTATAAAATTGAATAATATGTAATTGTTCATGATCCGTAAGCTAACATGTCATTGTGTGTTTCTTATCAATCTAACAAAATATTAACGTGATGGACTAATTTATTTTCAAAAACAAGTTGTGGACAATAACCCCTTTTTCACCTGATAATGTGTCATTTAACTTGATAGAAGTTCCTACAGTCATGTCATTTTCTTCTCCCTTTTCATCGCCACTCTTGCTTTCTGGTTACCCATTCCAGCAATACAAGACCAAGTCAAGCTACAAGGCTTTTGCAGCAATTCCTACAAACACATTGCTCTTGGAACAGAAGGTCAGTGTTGGCTTTGAAACAGAGTGATTTTTATGTTTCTAGTATCAGTTTTGTTATGTGTATAAAATTTCTAATGGGAAAATACATGTTTTTACTAAAATAAAAACTGTTCCTATGGTGTAGGAGGGTCCTTCTGTATTTGGGTTGTTTTATTGGTTAATAAAAAAACTGCCTTGGCCTTTTGATAGGACAGGACTTAGATAGATGGAAAAAGGAAAACAAAATGCTGGGAAGGGGACAGAGTCAGAGAGAGAGCCGCCTGCCATGAAGCACCCAGATCAGACACGCTAAATCTTTCCCGATAAGCCATGACTCGTGGCGACACACAGATTATTAAAAATAGGTTAAACAAATATGTGAGAGTTAGCCAATAAGAGGCTAGAGCTAATGGGCCAGGCAGTATTTCAATAAATACAGTTTCTGTGTAATTATTTTGGATATAAGCTAACCAGACACCGGTCGGCGGGAGCCTGGAGGCCACCGGGACCAAAAACAGGCCCGTGCCTCTTACTACATTCCTACTTTAGGATACTGTGACAAAGCATCTTGGTCATGATGACTGACATCCTTTTCACCACTAGGGTTGAGTATGATCTCAGATATCTTGTCCACTGTCAAGAAGACTTGGAGTTTTGATTCAGACTTCACTAGATCCTCCTTTGGAAAGTTAAAATCTGTTATGTTTGAGCATTTCTTCCTCTGTTTGCATAAATCAAAGTCAAGGTGAAATGAGATTATGTGCACAACTGCCTACCACAGTCATTGAATGGTCAAGATTTGATTAATATCAACTTTTATCATGTTCTGTACTTACCCAGATATAATATTCAAGTGTCTACTGTAGCATTATAGACTCTGCCACCAGCTAAAGCTCTTCATCCATTCCTGTTAACCACTGGTTCTATCCCTACTCCCTACTGAGTAACAGGGAGAGTGGAGATCACCCCTAATGACTTAAAAAAACCCATAGCTTCTGTATGGATCGAGGTAGTTTCGCTTTGCTTTTAAACATCACCAATTATAAAATGACATGATGATATATATTTTAATATTTTAATCACATAGGTGCCAACAAAATTAAATGAAGGATTCACATTAGAATCAAAGTGAAATTGTTTACCAAGTGTGGAAAATTATTGATGTCATATATTATTTTATGGTGGTTTATTTAGCATATTTAGCAGTTATTTCATTAAGTCTATTTTCTTTTACAAGGTTAATGATAGCGTTTCAAATACTGTTCTTTTCATTTGTCAAATGTTACTTGTTTGTCAGCCAGGTGGAATTCTGATATACAGGTTTATGAATCTGCATTCTTATTCCCTTAGCATGATCCAGAAAATGAAAACTTTGTAAGAGGTCTAAAAAATAGGAACTATGAGCCAGGTGGTAGTGTCGCACACCTTAAATTCCAGCACTTGGAAGGCAGAAGGGAGGTAGAGGCAGGTAGATCTCTATGAGTTTGAAGCCAGCCTGGTCCACAAAGTGAGTTCCAGTTCAGCCAGAGCTGTAACACAGAGAAACCCTGTCTTGAACCCCCCCCCAAGCCCTTCCAAAAAACCCCAAACCAAACCAAAAAAAAACCCCAAACAACAGATAACATCCCAAACCAAACCACCACCACCAACAACAAACACAACAGGAACTATGTGGGAAATGTTTAGCAGCATAAGGTCAATATTAAATGGGTGACATTTCCTATAGCTCGTGTCTCTGTTAATAACTCCAAACCATCCACATGTGATCGAAAGTCTGTGTTCTATATGTATAAATGCATAGATCTGCATGGTCATTGCTGGAGAAACATCTGAGAGTTGCTCTCTAGCTCCTTTCTTGACTTTCTACCTTTTATAGCTTAACAAAAGTTAAAATAAGATTAAAGTCTTAGAAGTGCATGGGAAGCAATTCTTCTCAGTTGCATCTTATGTCACTGTCTGGGGCTGTCATGGTGAGTCATGGGGCAGTGTTTATAGAGATACAGAACCTCTGCCAGTTTCAGATTTTAAAGAAACCTGAACACAAGTGTCTGCCATCAGAGATCTGGGAGACATTGTCCCTTGCAGTGAGGCAAAGAAGACATGCAGCCTGCTGTGTCCTCTAACTGAGACACACTCCCTTGGAGAGGGAGGGGCTGCCTGCTCCTATGTTGGTAACTTTTTGTGCAGAAAACTGATAATGCTTCCTGGAACTCTGTGAGACATGGCTCCAAGTCATGTTTATTTTAGAACCTCTGACTTTCTAGCTTTCTTATCTCTGAATGAACTATTCTATATAGGTTATAATCTGTTGAATTTTAAAGATAAAAATTCATTAAGTTCCAGTTTTATCACAAACTTATATCATAAAGGCATCTGTGTATTGATAAATATTCAATCAGTGCAGTTTATATGAGACAGATCTTGTGATTTTTATTTTAAATATAAAATTATATAAGAAAATTAGTATTTTTATCTTGGTACAATAGGATGAACATGTTGTGATGCATGATTTAAAATAATGCTTCTCTAAGGAGGAGTACATTATTGTGTAAACACTAATGTAGTCATTTGTCCATGGTGAATTGTTCCAGACCATTGATATTTGGGCTACTCAAAAACCATAAATTAAATGAGAATGATTTTTTTCTTTTCTTTCCTTTTTTTTGATTTTTTTGAGACAGGGGTTCTCGGTAGCTTGGAGCCTGTCCAGGAACTAGCTCTTGTATACCAGGCTGGTCTTAAACTCACAGAGATCTGCCTGCCTCTGCCTCTTAAGTGCTGGGATTAAAGACGTGTGCCATCACTGCCTGGACAATGCTTTTTCATTTTCAGATCATTTATAATTCTACATTTTTAAAAATTGACACCAGTGATCCCTAGGATTTATTTATACAATACCACCAATCTTCCCCCTTTAGACAAAAGGGTTTCCCATGAGCAACAACAAAACCTCCAGAGTATACCCTCTGTAGTGTTCACTGGTCCCTTCCTGATTTTCATGTGCAAGGGATTTAATATCTTTGAGACAAGAAGGACCTTAACAAAGAATAAAAAGAATGAGATAGTTTCCTCTGAGCCTTTCTTCAATGTTGTCACCCTCAGATGGAGCCCACCAGGTCATTTACAAGCACTAAATGATTGCATCACTGGAACAGGAGAAAATGGAGCAGGGGAATTGTAATTTTATATATTTTTAATTAATTTTTCTTATTGTGTGTTTTAAACCGGACAGTTATTTTTAAATAATTAAAAACATTTTTTCCTCTTCCCCTTCCTTTTCTTCCCTATTTTTTCTCTTTTATCTTCTCCTTTGGGACTTTCCTTCTTGTCAGTGGAGACTTAACCCAGGGCCTCACGCGTGTTAGACAGACAGTGTCCCACCAATGGACATCTTCCCTAAACAAACATTTCCTGTGTAGTTATGTTCATCCCCAACAACATCTAAGATGATAGTGCATTGCTTTTTTTCAGTGCTGTAGTTAAGAAATAAATCTGATAATTTAGTTCTTTGAGCCCAACTATTTATACAGCCTAACTCATTATGACATTGAAGTCAAAGGATTTACTTCTGAATTGAGTGAGAAAATTAAGAATGCAACATTCAAAACCTCATTTATCTTGATTGGGGTGATGCTTATATTGATAGCCTTGAGCACACGCCGGTCTTGTGCATGAAATCTCAGATGCTGTGAGTTCACGAGAGCAACAGCTTTGTCATGTCCAGAAGACACTGTTCGCAATGGTCCTTCCTGACCTCTGGCTCTTACAACATTGCCTCTCCCTCCTCTGCAATGATCCCTGATCCCCGGAGATAGGTTGATATTATAGTTGTCCCACTTTGGCTAAGCACTTTGCAGATATTTATTCTCTTTGACCAGTTGTAAGTTTTTGTGTAAACTTCTGTTCACTGCACAGCAAAACTTCTATAATGAGGTCTAAGAGTATCACTAATTTGTGGCTATAGAGATACATATATAGAGGACAATTACTCACTATGTACATTTAGCAGAATAATAAAAGTAGGTATCCCAGGGCCGTGATTTCCCAAACCATGAGTTCTTGGCCAAATTTACAGCACCATGCATCAGTTTCCTCCCATAAAGTGGGCCTTAAATTCAATCAGAAAGTCATTGGCTACCCTCATAATGCCAGTATTGCTCCCTTGGGGATATCCTCTCATATCAGAAGTTATGTTCTTATAGCTCCCAGAGTTCATGGCCAGGTAAAACTGTTCATGAGCTGCCTTTCTAGCAGCTTAGACACTACTGTCTAGTATTTTGAAAGCTATCTAGCAGGAAAGAAACTTTCTTTTTAGTATCAACTTGATTTCATAAAGTCTTGTGACCAGCAGGGTAGTATCTTCAGCAACAGGGTCTTACCTTCAAGTTCTGGAGGATGGCCAAGTGCAATTGAAATCGCCTACATTGTGTGGGTGGTCTCTGGCACTCCTCTGACTAACAACCCTAGGCAAGGTATGCCACACCCTGGCACCTTTTTATTTAAACCTATAACTTCTGGGGCGAATATTATTCTTTGTACAGTATAATTTCAATTAAAGAATTTTCAAATATACATAGATATATATTCAACTTACAGAATGGGATTTTTTCAATCATGGAAGTTTGTCCCAATTTCTTGTCATCACATAGAACACAACTGGAAGTCTGATCATTACAACATTTGTTTGGTAGCTACACTGTGGGTTGCCTTGACAACAGAACACACATCTATAACTCAAGTCTTACATGCTTCAGTAGCTAACCCTCTCTCAAGATAATTATATGCACAGTAGATTTTTATGCCTAGCATATTGTGTAATTAGCAAATAGAATTATTTTTGGAAAATAAAGTTATTTTAAAAACAAGATTTTCAGCAAATTAGAACTCAGCCATCTTTTGTAATGAGATGCTAAGCTATCAGTAAATTATGGGATTAGTTTCAGCTCCATTACTTCTAGATGAAACCCATTTTCGTTCAGTTTTGAAAGGACACATTTTGTTGGCAGGCAACATAAGGTTTCTTAACTTGTCTCATCAAAACTTAAATTTATACCTTATTCTATTTCTAGCATTTTCCCCATAAACATTTATGAAAGAAGCGTTGTTAGCTCAATATTCTACCATGATTAAATGGGAAAAGATAAATGTGAGATACTATATTTTAATGAGGTAACTCCAACCCCTTTGGTTTAAGTACCTGTCAGCAATAATTTTCTTCCTGACAGACATGATCATGGGATACCATGCTCCATAGACCTGGTTAAGAATGACATCTCTAGACAAGTGACTTTGTTATAGACATTAACTTTAGTCACAGTGGGTGCTATTGTCTATTTCAGAAAGTGTTTGAGATACTTCCAATTTTTTAATCACTTAAGTATGAGAGCAATAAGGACAACTTCAAAGTAAAATTGTTGTAACATACTAATAATCAAAATTAATAAATCATTAATTTTTACTATGAAGTTGCTTTAAGGGAATAAAAAGGATAGACTTATCTATATGATGTAAATTTATATGCAGTTTATTATGTTATACGAAAATAATGTTTTCTACAGAAAGATACTTTTCTTTTCCTTGAAGGAAGCGCATATTGTCTATTCCTGACTTTCTAAGTATCCATAAGGATAGCATCTTTGTCTAGTGTTAGATACAATTTTCCCAGTACATGCTATTACTACGTTCCATTTTAAAGACACATTTAATTTATAAAAAATTGTGTCTTTGTCAGATTGCACAGCAGTTCAATTTTATATAAATTAAGTAAAATTATAGAAATAGTTGTTCAAATGTAAATTTAAAAGATTTTTACCATAGCAGAAGGGTACAAAATAGCTATTCTGAAGATCATAATGAAAGCATGGATAAAAATAGAAAGGCAGAGGTTTGGTTTATCCCATTGTCAAATCAATTTACCTTACATTGTTTAATATTTTAAAGGATAGGTTGCTAAGTGCAACCTGATTAATATAATTCTTTAGTCAATGTTTTCAAGAATTCTGTGGTTCAAAAAACAATCTGATTGTTAATTTAGGACATGACCTGTACTACAGAGACATCTGTTGGTGGAGACCCGAAATAACCACACAAAAAATGTATTATTTGCAACACTGCTTGCAAATCACTCTAGCGTATTCCTAGCTATCTCTTACATCTTGAGTTAACCTGATAGGTTGTGGCCTATCGGTAAGGTTCTGTCCAGCGTCTGGCATCTGTTTCCTGCCACAGTTACATGACTTCTCTTTTGCTCTGCCTACACTCTCCTCTATCTGCTAGAATTATCACCTTGCCCTATTCTGCTAAACCACTGACTGACATTCAACATCCTTAGTCATCAGAGAAATGCAAATCAAAACAATTCTGAGATTCCATCTTACACATGTAAGAATGGCCAAGATCAAAAACACTGATGACAACTTATGCTGGAGAGGTTGTGGGGGAAAGGGACCACTTCTGCATTGCTGTGGGAATGCAAGCTGGTATAGCCCCTTTGGATGTCAGTGTGGTGATTTCTCAGAAAATTAGGAAACAACCTTCCTCAAGACCCAGTAATACCACTTTTGGGTATATATCCAAAGGATGCTCAATCGTGCCACAAGGACATGTGCTCAACTATGTTCATAGTAACATTGTTTGTCATAGCCAGAACCTGGAAACAACCTAAATGCTCCTTGACCAAAGAATGGATAAAGAAAATGTGGCACATTTACACAGTGGAGTGCTACACAGCAGAAAAAATAATGACATCTTAAATTTTTCAGGAAAATGGATGGAGCTAGAAAACATTGTTTTGAGTGAGGTAACCCAGACACAGAAAGACAATTATCACATGTGCTCACTCATAAGTGGTTTTTAAACATAAAGCAAAGAAAACCAGCCTACAAACCACAATCCCAGAGAAGTTAGACAACAATGAGGACACTAAGAGAGACTTAAATAGATTTAATCTACATGGGAAGTAGAAAAAGACAAGACCTTCTGAGTAAATTGGGAGCATGGGGACCTTGGGGGAGGATTGAAGGGGGGAGGGGAGAGGCAGGGAGGAGAGCGGAGAAAAAGGTAGAGCTCAATAAAAATCAATAAAAAATACAATCTTTTCTCATTTTACATACCAATCCCAGTTCCTACTCTCTCCCCTCCTGTCCCCTCCACCTTCCTCCTCACCCCACCCCCATTTATTCCTCAGAGAGGATAAGGCTTCTCATGGAGAGTCAGTGAAGTCTAGTACATTGCTTTGAGGCAGGGCCAAGGTTTTTTTTTTCAAATCAATGAAGAGATGTCCAGGATTCAAATTTGTATTAACTGGTTGTATTAAGTGGTTGTCAGTCTTGTGAATCCCACTTACTTGTCTGTTGGTTTCATTTTAAAAAGAAATACATTATAATTATAAAATGTCCCCCCTTCTACCTATTTCCTCCCTCTAATCTCTCCTACATCCTCTCCCTTTGTCATTCAAATTTATGGGCTCTTTCTAAAATATTGTTTTGCAAACACCCCCCCCCACACCCTGCTCAGTTCATGCAATATGTGTATGAATACAATACAATATGCGTATGTTTTGAGGAATTACCATTTGGTGTTGTCTTTCGCTCTTTTTCTAAGGTTGAGACCTCATGAGCTTTCCCTCTTCCATGTTTGGTACCGTGCCTATTGGTACCGTCCTTTTTCAGACATTGTTTAAGCAGCCATGTTGTTGAAATATCACAGGTGTAGCTTCTTTGACATGTATGGAAGACACAATCCCACAGAGAACTCCGGCTCTTACAATCCTTTACCCCCCTATTCTACAAAGATCCCTGAGTCCTAGGTGCAGGAGTTGTGTATAGATGTATCACTTGGAACTGGTTTCTACAACTCTGGGTTTTGATTGGTTGTGGTTTCTGTAGTGCTGTATCTGTTGTCCTTAATGAGGACCAATAACGACATTAATCTGTGGGTATAAAGATAAATATTTAGAATGTAGGTAGGGATTATGCTGGTTTAATTAATGACAGTCAGTCATAGGTTCTCCTCCAAGATCCATCCGTTTACTAGCCATGGGTAGTTAACTAGATTTCTAGTACCAGACATTATTTTCCTCTTACTCAGTTGGCCTTAAGTCAAATTAGAGAGCTGTTTGTATGAATGCCACTACTTTACCCTTAAGGTTATCATGCTAATCTGGACATTGTTGTGGTTCGTAGGTGCCACACCTAGGTGGGACTATTGCTTGCTTCCCTTCTTTGGAAGCTTGTATGGAGCCTTCTGGCATGAAGCAAGCTAGTCCTTAGGAAGGAGACTTTTAGGTGAGATCCAGCTCAGGTCCTCTGATCCCTGTGTCCAAAATGTGTGGTATATTAGGCAGCAGAGACTTACTTTCCTTTTATGGGGGACAAACAAAAGCAGTAGCAATGGCATATAATGTTTTGAGATTGTCTTGGACAACCATGACCAAAGCTCAAAAGAGGGATTCTTATGATTGGTACTGGGCTTTTTGTTAGATAATCTATGTCCATTGGGGGAGCGCTGTCAGCCCAGATGGAAAAATTTCACTCAAGCCTTGTGTATATTTACACATAAATTTATGTGTATTATTAATATTTTAGATAGATAGTTAATAGTATGATTCCTTATATTTTTTAAATGTCCTTACTATTATTTTATCTTACGTTTTCATTTTTTATCTCCTCCTATTATTAATTAGAGCTAGTCTGTTTTTTAATTTCTCCCTTTAGTTCACTTACACCCAAGCTAGTCTCCTCTCGGTTGCTTTTCCCCTTTCATACCTATGAATTTTTTCCAGTATTTTTCTATGTTCATCAGGACTATTGGCCTGTGGTTTTCTTTTATGCTCTGTCTTTTCCTGTTTTGGATATTAGAGTGATACTGGCTACAAAGTAAGAATTTGAGAGCACTCTTTCTGTTTTCATTTTTCAAATAGTTTAAGAAGGGTTAGCTATAGATCTTTTTGTAAAGTCTGGGAGAATTTTCTGTAAATCCATTGTTTTAATTTCAATAAAACCTTTAGATGACTTTATTATATTTTAATTTTCTTGTTTGTTATGGGTCCATTAAGATGGTTGACTTCTTGGTTTAATATTGGTAATTTGGCTGAATTTAGTAATTCTTCCATTTATTTTAGTATGATAGTGTGAATTATCTTTGGAGTATGCTGCAAAGTTTCCCTATGCTTTCTGATTCTGTTTTATTTGGTTTCTCTATTTTGGTTAGCTGTGCCATGGGTTTGTCAGTCTTCTCAAAGAACCAGCTCTTAATCTTAATTCTTTGCATTGCTGTCTTTATCTTTATTTTATTGATTTCTGCTGTTATGTTTATTATCTGTTTCCATCCACTGAGTTTGATTTGGTTTGTTCTTGTTTTTCCAAAATATTGAGTTGCATCATTATTTATTTTTACTCTTTCTGATTTTTTAATGTAGGTACTTAGAGCTATAAATTCCCTTCATAGGACAACTTTCACTGTGTATCAGAGTTTTTTTTTTGTGTGTGTTATGGTTTTATTTTAATTTAGTTCCAGAAAGATTTTTTATTTCTTTCTTGAATTGTTCTTTGACCCTTTGATCATTCAACAATGAGTTTTTATTTCCATAAGTTTGTGTATTTTCTAGAGATTTGTTTGCTGTTGATCTTTAGTTTTACTGAATTGTGATCAGATCAGATACACTTAATTATTTAAGTCTTTCTTAATTTGTTATGATTTGTTTTATATTATAAGGTGTTGTTTGTTTTAAGGATGCTTCCATGTGCTGCTGAGTGGAATGTATAATCTTTGGCATTTGGGTGGTGTTTTACTTAGGGTTTCCATTGCTGTGATTAAACAACATAACCAAAAAGCAAACTGTGGAGGAAAGGGTTTATTTGGCTTATAATTCCATAGCACTGTTCATCGTTGAAGGAAGTCAGAACAGAAACTCAAACAGAGCAGGAACCTGGAGGCAGGAGCTGATGCAGAGTCCATGGAGGGGTGCTACTTACTGGCTTGCTCAGTTTGCTTTCTTATAGAACCAAGGACCACCAGCCCAGAAATGGTACCACCACCAATGGCCTGGGTCTTCCTTCATCAATTACTAATTTAAAAAAAAGGACACAAACTTGCCTGCAGCCTGATCTTATGGAGTGATTTTCTAAGTTGAGACTTCCTCATTTCAGATGACTTTAGCTGGTGTCAAGTTGACATAAAACTAATCAGGATAGGTGAAATATTCTATAGATACCTGGTAAGTCCATTTGATATCTAATGCTATTTTTATTCTGATGTTCATCTTCTTATTTTTATTCATTGTTGAAAATGGAATACTAAAATCACCTACTACTAATGGATTGACCTCAATCTGTATTTGAACTCCAGTAACACCTTTTTGAACAAGTGAAATTGGATGCACTATAGTTTGGTACATCCAATGGTTAGAATAGTAATGTCTTCTTTGTTGACTGTTTTCTTGATTACATTGAAATGTCCTTTGTCTGTTTTGAAGTAGTTTTACTTTGAAATCAGTCTTGTTAGATATTAGGATAGCAATAACTGCTTGCTTCTTAGTACTGTTTGATGAGAGAGTACTTTTGTCCACCCTTTTACTCTAATGTAGTGCCTATTTGTAGATAAGATGTGTTTCTGGTAGATGTAAGTTATATGGATTTTGACTTTTGATCCATTATAAAGCCAGTGACTTTTTATTAGAGAATTGAGGCCAGTAATATTTAAAGTTATCATTGAAAGTGTGCATTGATTGCAGATATGGTATTGTTGATTTTTGTTCATGTTTTAGTAATTATGGCTTCATATTTCTTTCTAAGTTTCTTCAGTATAAAATTTTGCTTCCTGTATTTCTTTAGGTTTAATTGGTTGGATATAATTTTTAGGCTGTTTATATTATAGATTTTTTTCTTCTCCAACAAGTAAATAGTTTTGCTGGGTATTTTAGTCTAGCTGGCTGTCATGGTATTTTGGAACTTGGAGTATATTGCTACATGTTCCTCTGGCTTTCAGTTTCTGTTGAGAAATCAGCTGTTATTCCAATGGGTTTCCTGTATATGTGACTTGTATTTTTGCCTCCTGCAGCTTTCAATAGTTTTTCTTTGATCCATATTATTAGTATTATAACTATAGTATGCTGTGGGATATTTTTGGCTTGTCTATTTGGTGTTCTGAGTACATATTATATTTGTATGGGTATGTCTTTAAGTTTTCTTTTGTGATAGTGTTAAAAATATGGTTTATGCCATTAACCTGGAATGCTTCTCCTTCATTTATTCTTATAATTTATATGTTTTGTCTTTTCATGGCATCTCACATTTTCTGTATGCTACTTTTCTGTGTTTCTTTGGAAATCATATTTTTTTGTTTATTTCACCTAGATCCTCTGCTTTATCTCCGAGTCTGTTGTTCTATAGTCTGTTTGATTCATTGTTCTTGTAAAGCTGCCATTTGAGTTGTCGCATTGGGTTTTAGATTTTTTAATTCCATCTTAATTTTAGCGTTAGTACTCTTCAATGTTTCTATCTCTTTATTTAATTGTTTTCATACTCCAGATCATCTTCATCTTCATCATTTCTATCACAAATTTGTGTTTTCCTATGCATCAGTTAGGTGTTTTTGCTTTTTAAACTCCTTAAGTTCGTTAAGCTGTTTGTATCTTTCAACTCTTTGAATTCTTTTATAAAATTTATGACTGTTGTTTTCAACTCTGTGTCCTGGGGTTCATCTAGGTAATTTCCATTGGCAAACTGATGTGGTTGTAGCGAAAATACTGACTTGATTTCTCATATTGTTTTTATTTTTATGACGAGGTCTGGGTAGATAGCCTTGTTTTGTTAGTCCCATGTCTGATATGGATGGAGCAGTTTGGGGCCAAAGAAATGATATGCATGTCAACTTGGGCATAGGATTTGGATATGGTGTAGGTGGAATAAAGTCAGGTGGACACAAGAGACTGTGTTGATGTGCAGGATGTGCATCTGGATTCAAGCCTCGAGTTTGGGGATAGAACTGGTATTGTTGAGGGTGCACGGTGGGAAGGATCAGGTAGACTCACCTGGCTAAACCCTGGAGAGGAATATGCAGGATCTGTCTGGGTGGAAAGGTGGATGTAGTGTGGAAGGGTCTTGTCTGTGGGAGGCAGGCTTGGGAGTCCTGGAGGAAGCTTAGGGATTGTTTGTTCTATAGGCAGTGTTGATAGGATCAGACTAAGGCACTTGATGTAGCACAAGGGCTGGATCTTGGAAGCTGAGGAAGGTGCATAGAGGGAAGGATCAGGAGGATGCATTTGGCTAAACCTTGGGGAAGGATCTATAGAGTTTGGCTGGGTGGTAGGACAGAATAAGTCCCATCAATTGTACTTTTACTCTTTCACTCAATAGTTACAAAAGACCTTCTGCTGGAAGGGGTTATTTTAGATTTGGTGACCTTTATCAACTGGGCAAGACAGTTGTGATAGTTTCTGTATTGCAAACTTGAGGATGTGATGCTATCTTTATCACCTTCATAACTCAACAAAGAATTTGATAATCAGTGAAGCCTCATAAAGTCCCCAAAAGCAGCACAACTAGGGTGTGTGATTGACCTGCAGCTCAGACTCCATCCAGTGTTTCTCAGGCTTGTTCTGAGCCCTTCCCAGCAATAAGAGCAAGCATGTTCACTGAAATACTGAGCGAGAGGTAATGAGTTTGAATTCTTTTCTGCAATACTTTTTATTGTTAGTTGCTAGAATATATTTACATTCTCATAAAATGAGAATGACATAATATTTTCTTTGTATGAGAAAATATTAAAGGGAATTGGAAGCAATTTAACTTTGAGAAGAACTGAATAAGCCAGGGATCACAAACAGCCCTATTCCTTGTGATGCTGAGAGAGAGGAAGGATATTATAGAGAGGGGAGCACTGGTTGGAGGGAAGGACCATTCTTCAGATGCTCTTATTGAAAGGAAAGTCAGGTGTGAATCCTCCTGCAAGGAAGCTTTGAGGGACTGAGTTTGAGACTAGTGGCAAGTTTGTAAAACCTAAAAATGCAAACAAGACAATAAAAAAATAAAGCACAACTACCTTCTGTGTGGGAGGAGTAGATCAAATCCACTGAATCTTCCAGAACTAAAGACACCAAGAGAGAGCTCCTCAGATTGCATAGTTCATAAACACGTCACATGACAAGAATATACTTTTTTGGGGGGTTGGTTTTTCGAGACGGTGTTTCTTTATAGTTTTTGGAGTCTGTCCTGGAACTAGCTCTTGTAGACCAGGCTGGCCTCGAACTCACAGAGACCTGCCTGCTTCTGCCTATCGAGTGCTGATATTAAAGGCATGTGCCACCAGTGCCAGGCTGGGAATATACTTTTAATGGTCCCAGTTCTTTAAACTGTGTTTGTATATTTCCCGTGATCTTTTGGCTTTTGCTAATGGAGGCTTAAATATGTTTAATAGAATATTGTATCATGGACTAAAAACGATATTTTATGGCCATTAGGAGTGAGTCAAGATGATACATTTGACAAACTACTCATTATAGTCAATTAACAGAAATAAATTTTAGTAAAATTTTAGGACATTTTGCCCCTAAAACCCTTCTATTTAGCATAGAGTGGGCAATGAGACCATTCGAAGTCATAGGCTTTCTTGCCAAAGCTCATTGTCTTTTATAGCTTTAGGAGATCATTTTGACATTCATTGGTTATAGTTCAATATTTCAAGTAGCATAAGAATTTTGTTTGCTTGTAGTAATTTTCCATAGACCAAACTATTGACTTCATTTTGTTTGGGCTGAAAAAAGTTATTTCATGAGTGTTGATGACATGCTACAGTCTTTGATGGCAAAGGAGTTGAATAGTAATATGTAACAAACATTTGTTTGTTAAAACACCCAGTTTAAATCTCTCCTCCATAGTATTTTACTGAGAAAACTGCAATAATATTATTTATCTGATGCATTTATCTATTAATTCTGTTTCTTCCTCAGTTTGTTCTTCAATCTAATCTAAATATCTTTATTGATCCCCTGACGCCAATGGAACAAAAGGCCTAGTAGACTAGAGACACAATTGAAAAAAAACTCTCATGATACAGTAGTCACTTTTGGTTCGTGTGTGTGTGTGTGTGTGAGAGAGAGAGAGAGAGAGAGAGAGAGAGAGAGTGTGTGTGTGTGTGTGCGTGCACACACACATGCATCAGGAGACTCAAGATTAATGTTGGGAATTGTCTGCTATTGCTTTTATACTTTAATTTATTGAGGCTAAGTTTCTCAATCAAATTCAGAGGTCTCCAGCATTGCTAGAGAGTTTGCTTTGTGAGTTCTTTGTCTCCCACCTTCTAAAACTGGAAATACAGGGGACCACTATGCTCACCCCGCATTTATGTGGGTTTTAGGGATCTAAATCTGGTTCTTATACATGAGTGGCAAGCACTTAACTGCCGAGCCATCATCTCATGATTCAGTTTTATTTCTTTTTGTTTAACTTATGTCAATTTTATTGAAACCAATCAGATGTTTTATACCATTATCAGAAGCAGAATATAATGGCAATTGCTGGGATCAATACAGATGTAGTTTCTAGGACACAATAAAGTTTGCAAGCTACACAGGGTACACAAGATTAATGTCTAAGACCACCAGTATTCTTAAGATATGCAAAATGTATTCCTAACCAGGGAATGAATAAATTTTGGACTGCAGTGATGTCAAGAAAAGACATTTGGATCTTTACAATGAAGAAAAATTTCTATGTGAACTGAGATTTAGAGCAAGTCAATACCACAAAATATAAAAGAGACAAAGTTCCAGGAGCACAAGTGATTGTGGCTGAAGAGTGGCAGTTAGTAGTGCATGGAAAAACATTGCTGGGAAGGGGAACAGGGCCATAAAACAGGTTTCCTGCTGTGCTTAGCCTTCTATCCAGAGTGTGGATAGAATTTCTTGTATCTCTTCTCTCTATAACTATTACTATAATGAAGGTCATGTGTAGTCTAATACTCCAAATGTATTCAGTATTATATGTGACTTGTCATCTGGTAAGTTGAGAGAACCTCCAGTGTCTAACTATAACTTGCCTTTCCTTTATATTCGCATAGATGTGGCCCATTAGCCAGATATCCCCTCTTCTCATAAGACTAGGTGCTTGCTGTTCCTACTTATGCCTTAGAAGAAGCTTTCAGTTCCAGTGGGATTATTTCAATAATTGAATCACATGCCTCTATGGAATCAGCTGACACAGCATCCTCTTGATACTGCAAAGGCCTCCTTTACAGTCCTTCAGCAATGAAGGACTTCAGAGTAACTCTTCATTTTATTTTATGGCATCCTCCGCTGGACTGTGGCTATCTGTAATCATGCACATTATGTGTAAAGCACTGTGACTGTATCTGTCCAGTAAGACATTGTGTACTCTGCATTCTTCCTAACGTGGTAGAAGGGAGTTCTCTCTTACCTACAGGGTGAATAGCTGATGGGAAACACCATGTTGGGGAAAATTAAACTGAGTTAACTTTTTATAAAAATCTCTGTTCCCGTCTCACCATTTCTCATGACTAATCATAATTTTAGGAAAAATGCATAATTACTGTAAAGGTGACTCTTGCCATAATTAGTTTTCCAAATTTTGCTTTGTGTTACAGAGAAGCAAATTTGGAAAACAAAAGTTTTCAGACAATAATTTCTTATGGAAGGATTGCTGAGGGTGGGAGAAACAATATTCCCCAAGGAGGAGCAAGCAGCTAGTTATCCAGCACCAAATGGTCAGCCCTGAAAACACACAGACAAGTAACATGATAAGACTGGGCAGGTTGTGTTTAGAAGCATGTATGTATATACATATATGCATGTAACAACAATTAGTGAAAAATGAGGCCTTGAGTATGAAACAGAACAAGGGTGGGTATTGGAAGGGTTTAGAGGGAGCAAAGGGAAGATTCTAATTATGTTAGAATCTCAAAATTTAAAAGTAACTTATTAAATTAAGAAATGATGAAATTTATCTTTCATGACTCTTTGTCTGAACTCTTACTATGTTCCATGCTCAAATCCTAATTTTACCAGATGTGGTATCTACTAGTGAAGACTAATAGTTTTAGATCTGTGTAATCCCTTGATCTGTTAAAAACCAAACAAACAAGGTTCTGATGTACAGTGTTCCATGACTGATGAGAAACTGTGGAGTTAGGATATGAGAGCATCGAATAACAGTGAAGATGTAAGGCCTGGGAAGTGAATGCAGATGAGAAGACAGGGTAGCTTGCTATTCTAAATGCTGTACAACCCATTCCAGTAGAGAACTGTCTTATTTGTCTGTTTACAAACCTACCATGACACATATATGTGCAAGTGATCATTTTTTGTTGAAAGCTAATGCCTAAAGAGACCAGACATTTGTTCTAATTACTTCGCTAATTATATTTTATAACCTTTTATAATTGCCTTCAAACTCATTCCACATATTTTTTGAATGACTTTAATAATGATAAATTGTCAAACTTCAAAAGTGGATTAAGACTGGATATCTTGAAAAATTCCCTGTAGCAAAAAACGTAGAGTCAGTGATAAAAATTTGGAAGAGGAATAGGTATAAAGGGTTAAAGGAGATTATGAAGTAGGAAAGGTTAAAGGAGAGGAAAGGGCAGAGTAGAGGAGAGAATTCTGGGAGACAGAAATAACACTAAAGACTTTTTGAAAAAGTCATTTGAAAACTTCCTGCAGAAGCTTCTGTATACATACATAAAAGACTTAAAATGGAATCTCCCTTTTATCAGGGCAACAGTGCTGCTACAGACAGCATAGGCAAACAAACAAACAACAAAAAAAAAAACCCAATAGAATTTTTGGTCATTGAGGTTCCAAAGACTTCCAAACCTTATAGGCTATTGTCAGTGCTGTTGATTACTCTCTAGTGCTTGAGGGTATGAAGATATGATCCTGTTGCTGAAGACACCTGAGCATAAAGAAATTAAATCTTTTACTAATATAGAAGTTTCATTCCTACTGGACAACTTTATAGTACTGGAAGGTGCTATGCATATCAATGGAAGTGAAAAGTAATCATCAGTCTTATCCAACTGTGGACCTTGTGAGATACAATAATGACTGGCCAGATACATTATGCCCATAGTGCATTAGTGGCACAAATGTCACAGGAGTAACCAGCCACTTTCCAGTTGGATTTAAGACTTGCTCCACAACATGAGACCCATACCTGATACTATTACTGGGTCAAGAACTTTAGGCTAGAGAAATCATAGACCATAGAAAAGAACTTATTACTATTATTACTAGATAGACATAGTATTAAGTCAACTCCTAATTATTTATCAGTATACCCATAAATTAATGGATCTCTCAACCCTCATCAGAGAAACTTCTATTCTCAATAGATGGCCAAGGTGTAGAGAATAAGAGAATTCAGAATGTACAGTCTTAAAAGGGACATATACCCCTTTCTCCTTGCCTCCTCCCTCCTCCCTCCCTCCCTCCTCCCTCCCTCCCTCCCTCCCTCCCTCCCTCCCTTCCTTCTTTCCTTATAAAACTCAGACATCATCATTAAAGAGGGTATGGAAGAATGTAGAAGCCAGAGGTGGTAGATGAGTACAAGGAAGCATTATCTTCTGGGAATAGCAGTAGAGCTGTACATATGGCCTCATAGTAGTAGTGACACCTTGAGCAAAACCTGCACAATTGTAAGCAGACCAGTTCCCTGCATAGAAAGGGGAGCTGCGCACAGAGTTGTAATGCTAGCTGATGAGCTGTTGATAATTATCAGCTGTTTTGAGAGAAAGGATCAATTTTTTTCTGATGGTGTAGCCCCTAATAAGTTGACTATGACCATGCTCTGGTGGAAGGGCACACATCCAAGTATATTTGGGCAGAGTAAATTGACGTTGATAGGAAAAAATGACACAAAGTTGGCTGAGTAGAGAAGGGGGATATATCTGGAATAAGTTGGAGGATGTAGAGTGAACATGATCATTATATAAAATTTTCAAAGAAGCAATAAAACATATAGAAACAGGTCCACCTGTGTGAAATTGTTATCTCCCTAGCTAATTTTCAACTGAATACTGGCATTACCATGTGCTTCAACCCAGGAAAGTTTGATAAAAAAATGTAAAAGGAATCTCCAAGTTGTTAAACACTGTTTATTTGGAATCTGATGCCATGTTGAATGTGTTGAACTGACTCATTATAAAGATTGTCAAGCAGGCAAGAGTAGGGACAGACTGGGCTGGGAAAGGCAGAAACAGAAACTGAACCACTGTTACAAAGCTAAGAATTTTTAAATATTATATTCTCTAGTACAAGATGATGGATGATGTACTGATATTTTGTTTAAATTTTAACATATAGTTTGCCTGAAGATCAGAGTGCAGAGCTAAGCCAGGGAGCAGTGGCATACACCTTTAATCCCAAGGCTCAGGAGACAGAGGCAGAGGGATCTCTGTTAGTTCAAAACCATCCTGGGCTACACAAGATCGAATCTGTCTAAAAGAGAAACAGATCGCACACAAAAGTGATCCCAGCCCTTGGGATCCCATGCCTTTAATCCCAGCACCAGGGAGGTGGAGACGGGAGCCATATGGCTGGGTGGAGAGAGGAATATAAGGCAGAAGGAGACAGGAGCTCAGTGCAGTCTGAGGTTTGGTGGAGACAGTTGCAGTCTAAGGATGCAGTCTGAGGCGACAGTCTGAGGACAGGATTACCTCTTTTGGTCTGAACATCGATAGAAGCAAAAGGTCTCTCTAGTGACTGGCTGCTCTGCTTCTTTGATCTCTCCGCTTTCACCCCCTGAGAGCTGATTCTGGGTTTTTATTATTAAGAACAATTAGAATTTGTGCTACAGGATGAGAAAAATTATTTGTAAAGAGAAATGACAATGATATTTGCTTAGAGCAGGAAAAATAACCAGAATGTGATTTTAAAGGGGGTTTGAAATTTGAATTCACAATATCTCCATGTTAAGAAATAAGTGAGCTCAAAATATAAAATTCACTTCTCTCACTGCTTCTGAAAATGGAGGGGTTAGCCTACATTGGCGCGGCTGTCTTATAGATCACAAATAAACTCAGGATGAAATATTAAAAAGATGCTTCTTGCTGTAGATACAGCTCAATTGACATAGTACTTTCCTAGCTTGCACAAAGCCCTGGCTTCAATCTCCAGTGGCAGATAAACTAGGCAACATGGTGGCCAGCGTCTCTAATCCTAGCACTTGGAAAATAAAAACAGGAAGATCAGGAGTTCAAAATCATCTTTGGCTACATAGCAAATCTGAAGTCATTCTAAAATACAGAGCCCCCATGCATCACAAAAAACCCAAAGAGGATGGTGTGAAGATACTAGAATAGTAGATAGGAATTACAGTGGAGTCGATACTCAGGAGAAGAAAATTATGTTTGGTTGGCTTCTAGGTTTTTATTTATTTACTTTCAAGTCTGACCCATATTTACTCACTATGAAGTAGTTAAAACTTAGCCAAAATCTAAAACCTTGTTGATAAAAAAAATTCAGAGAAAAGCACATGAAATCACACAGAGACTGGAATTCAAGGGGAGAGGGTGATACTGGAAGCCTTCACAAAGGGGAGCCCCAAGTGCTGTTCCATAAACTCTGGGTATCGCTTACACCAAACATAGTATACAATAGCTAAGTAGAGACTTTGGCTGCTACTCAGTATCAGAGAGACAGTTTAAAGTCAATGACTAAAGGAATGGCTAATAGATGACTCAGGAAGCAAAAGTGCCTGCTACCAAGACCACCTTGTGTGAGAGTTAGCTCTCATTGGAACACCCATGGTAGGAGACAATTAGTCCTCTCACTGCCACACATGCATCACGGCATACACTAAATAAACAAACACTATGTTAAAACGCTTAAAACTAAATGAAAATAGCATTTATGGAATCAAAGCAGAATTGTGAGTCCTTTTTACATTGCCGCTAGCTCATAATTTTTAGGCATTCAGGAAACAGAATAATGCCATCCATATTCAAAAGGAAAATATAAATTCATAACAACAACTCCAAGGCTTTGCAGATGTTGCAATTAACTTACATGGATTCAAGCTGTTGTTAAGATGAATAAGAAAGAAGCCACATTCAATCAGTTAAAATTTAAAAATTGAGTAAAAGCAAAATAGAAAATATAGAACAGATGTAAAAAAAAATAAAAAAAACAGCCTCTAGCCTTTATCATTACTACACCTTATATTAGAGACACTGATTTCAGGGTAGAAACTGGACGATGTAAAATGCATATTCATGTTCAGGAGTAATTTACCAAATAATTTTCTTAGTTTTTCCTTAGAAATAATGAGATTTATCTACAGGGCTTCTTTGTAAGGACATCACCACTGCACTGTATTTGATGAGAAACTTCATATGAGAACTGTTTCATTTATCACTAGGCACTAGATGAACCAGCCAGGACTGAAAGCAACTCCAAGGCCAGCGTGTTAGACCTTCCAGTGGAGGTAATGATTTCAGCTTGCCCTGCTATGGTGTGCAATGCCCAAACTAAATGCTAACCCCGTTCCTGGTTTCAATTCTTCCAGTTGTATTTCCCTGCACAGCTCAGACAGCAAACTGAAGAGCTCTGTGCTACCATTGATAAGGTCTTGAAGGACTCCTTGTCTATGGTAATGCTGTAGAGTAGAATGTGCTATTCAAACCTTTGCTTTGCTTTTCTTAATTTCCTTCTGTCTTGCCATGATCCCTCATAGGCTTGTTCTTTCTTTTCCTTTTCTTCTTTTCTTTTCCAGCATTCTTCTGACTCTCCTTCACGGCTCCCACAGAAAGTGTTGGGTTCCGAAACAATCAAAGTATGTATCTATTTATTACAGTTTGCTGTGCCATTCAATGTCCTGCATAGATGATTTCAAACTGCCATTCAAGGCTCAGTAGTGAGTTGAGAAACCAACTCACTAGTTAGTAACCAGGCTACACACAGCAAAGTATAGCATTGACTTTTGCTTCTGTTTGTTTACTTAAGTACACATTTATCAATCTGTACAGAATTGCCACGTAAAGTTATCTTTAGCTGTGGATTTCAGATTGTGTGAATACCAATATTCCAGGATGCGGAAAGTTGGCATTTTGTGGATTTACATGTCAAGTTTGTAGCTTATGCTGATCTTGGACTATAGATTCAGTATTAATGTAATTTACATACACTTAAAAGTGTAGAATTGGGATATGAAGTTGACCAAAGCAACATTCCATTAGCTTTCATATGAGTGTTAGTTTTTTAGTTTTTTCCTTATTACTGATTAAATTGATTTCAATGTTCTGTGGCTTAAAGAAGCAGAACTTTGGAGGCCTTAGCCTGCCAGAGTAGTTCTGTATATTTGTTTCCTTCTCATAATGTAGCGATTTTCATTTGCTAGGACTAAGTATATAGTTTCTTAGTTTTATTACCTTCCAATGCTTAATGTAGCTCTATTCATTCCAATTTCAAAATTTATTTTGTTTTTCTTTTATGGGTACCAACATTTCTTTTATCATTTTCAGCTTTGTTTCTTTCTTTCAATGAGTACAAATGCATTCTGCATGAACTGTGTACCATGGGACATTGTGTATCTGAAGCGAGTTTTGAGTGTATAGCTGCTCATGACTTAAAAGAATGGTCCTCACTTTTACTTGAAACATTATAGACAAGTATCATGAATAACTAATGGAATTACTGTTCAGGCTGTTATAGCATTAGAGTTTCATAAGTAACCTGGATACCACTCCTTGTTGGATATTTTGGAAATAATTTCTGCTATTTGGTGTGTGTGTGTGTGTGTGTGTGTGTGTAGTATTGGCAATTTCCTTTTTTTCAAGTATTTATTATGTGCCCAAAGACAAGCCAGGTAGAAATTCTAAGGAGCTTACTACAGTTGTAGAAGAAAAGTTGGAATTTTACTGAGATCTGCATGAGGAATGGGGTTAGAAAGATCAGTGATAATATCTCCAGGCAAAAGCATGGTAGTGTATGAATTTCCTGAGGCAACATGACTTGTTTCTGTGAAGATGTTGAAAAAAGACAGTGTATCTGAAATTTAGTGAACCAGCGATGCACAGTATAAAATTAGAGAATATGTTTGTCATGGTATGACATTTGGGTCTCAAGAAAAATAGAGGGACATAAAAATGATCATTCTTGCTGTGGGGAAGAGTCTTCTGAGGAGGTCAGGAGTACAGTTACTGATGGTGAACTGGAAAGGTGGGTTCAAAGGAGCCATAAATAAGCAAATGGGCTTGGGCTTGATAACAATTCAGATATGAGCAATAAAGGAGAGGAGCCATAAAGGAGCCCTGCATCACTACTCAGGGCAGATGACAGTGAAATAGATACAACATAGTGGCAGGTAGACTGGTAATTTAGATAGTGTTGGATTTTGAATTGTTTGGAGTCATTGAGTCTGCAGCTAGTGGGAGAGTTGGCTACATGTATTGTGAGCCTGTACAGAATTTCAAGGAACAACACATTTCAAGCTGGTACAGATGGAGCCAGTCAGACATAGTGAAAAGGTTCTGTTAAGAGGAGAATCAGAATTCCACGGGAGTGGGACTGAACCAGCGACCTGGGCCAGAGCAGGCTTTGGACAGTGAACTCCATGAGTGCAGGAGCAGATTCAGACCAGGGTCATTGGCAGAAACAGGACTGGGCCAGTGACCTAGGCCAGAGGGGCCTGAGGCAGTAAGCAAAAGAGAGTGAGACTGAACCAGCTACCTAGGCCAGAGTGGGCCTGAGAAAGTGAGCTCCATGGGATCAGAGTGGATCCAGTCCAAAGACATTGGTGGACCAGGACTGAACCAGGAAACTGGGCCAGAGCAGACCTGAGACAGTAAACTCCACATGAACAGGTACAGGGGAGCAACTACTGAGTGAGCGAGCCAGAGCCAGAGACCACTGCAGGTCTGGATGTGAATCTGGGACCTTCAAGGGAGTAGACCTAAGCCAGGACTCCTGTGGGTCTGGGACTGAGTCTAGGACCTTCAAGGAACTAGGCCTGATCCAGGACCTCTGCAGGTCTGGGTGTGAATCTGGGACCTCTGAGGGAGTAGGCAGGAACCAGAGATCTCTGCTGGCCCAGGTGTGAGTCTGGGACCTCAGAGGAATAGGCCTGAGCCAGGACCTCTGTGTGTTCAGGCGTTGGTCTGGGACGTCAAAGGGAATTGGCAGGAACCAGAAACCTCTGTGGGTCTGAACATGAGTCTGGGACCTCTGAGGGAGTAAGCCTGAGCCAGGTCCTCTGTGGGTCTGGGCACACTCGAGCCTGGTAACTCCAAGGGAGTAGTTTGGAGCCAGAGTCCTTTACAGGACCAACCCCAAGCCAAGGATCTCTGCAGGAACAAATCCAGACCAGGATCATTTACAGAAACAAGTCTGAGCTGACAGGCTAGGCTAGAGCAGGCCTGAGACAGCAAACTCCAAGGGAGTGGAGCAAAGCCCAGGGGCGCTGAGCGACCTCCAGGAACATAGTGTGACCAAAGTGGAAATTCAAACCATGGCACTGACTCAGAGGAACAATCATCTGAGCCTTGGATTCACTGGCACCTAGAAGATTAATCAACAGAATCACAGACAGCCCCAACCACACCTATTAGAGGAAAAGATGAGTAGAAAAGGTATGAACACATGCAACACCACAAAGAACAACACGACACCAGTAAAACCTAAAGACCCTATAACCGCAAGAGTTGAACCACCAAATGTAGATGAAACAGAATGAAATGGCCTAGAAAATAGCTTCAGGAGAATGTTTGAAACTCTTAAAGAGGAAATGAGAAATTCCCTCAAAGAAATGGAAGAAAAGGCAAACAAAAAATTGGAAGACATCAGCAAATCCCTTAAAGAAAAACCAACTAAAAGCAATCAAACATATGCAAGAAACTATTCAAGACTTGAAAACAGAAATAGAGACAATAAAGGAAACACAAGCTGAAGGAATTACAGAAAATGATCAAGAACAACAAACATAAGCATATACAGCAGAATACAAGAGCTGGAAGAGAGAATCTCAAGCGCTGAAGATACAGTAGAGGAAATAGACTCATCGGTCAAAGAAAACATTAAACCTAACAAACACTTAACCCAAAATGTCCAGGAAATATGGAACACCATGAAGAGGCCAAACCTAAGAATAATAGGTATAGAAGAAGGAGTTCAATTCAAAAGCACAAAAAATATATTTAACAAAATCATAGAAGAAACTTTCCCAACCTGAAGAAAGATATGCCTATGAAGATACAAGAAGTTTGCAGAACACCAAATAGACTGGATCAAAAAAAAGTTCCCTCACCACATGATAATCAAAACACTAAACATACAGATAAAGAAAGAATATTAAGAGCTGCAAAGGAAAAAGGCCAAATAATATATAAAGGCAGACCTATCAGAATTACACCTGACTTTTCATTGGAGACAATGAAAGCCAGAAAGTTGTGGTCAAGCATTATGCAGATATTAAGAGACCACGAATGCCAGCCCAGATTACTATACTCAGCAAAACTTTCAATCACCATAGGAGGACAAAACAAGATATTCCATGACAAAACCAGATTTAAACTGAAACCCATCCACAAACCCAGCCCTACACAAAATACAAGAAGGAAAACTACAACCCAAGGAAGTTGGCTACATAAAAAAAAAAAAAATCAAAACCAGACAATTGAAGGCCTTATAGCAGCAAATCCCAAAGAAGGAAAAAACACACAAATTAACATCACCAACAATGGAAACTAAATTAACAGGAGATAGCAATCACTTGTCATTAATATCTCTTAATATAAATGGACTCAACTCACCTATAAAAAGGCACAGTCTACAGATTGGATACAAAAATGGAATCCATCCTTCTTCTGCATACAAAAAACATACCTCAACCTCAAAGACAGAAATCGTCTCAGAGTAAAGGGTTGAGAAAAAAATTCCAATCAAATGGACCTAAGAAACAAGTGGGCATAGCTATTCTAATATCTAATGAAATACACTTTAAAGTAAAATCAAACAAAAGAGACAAAGAAGGACATTTCATATTAGTCACAAGAAAAATCCATCAAAAGGAAATCTCAATACTGAACATCTATGCTCCAAATACAAGGGCACCCTCATATGTAAAAGAAACAGTTTTAAAGCTTAAATCATACATTAAAGCCCACACACTAATAATGGGAGACTTCAACACTCCACTCTCACTACTGGACAGGTCAGTCAGACAAAAAATAAACAGAGAAATAAGGGAACTAACAGATGCTATGACTTAAATGGACTTAACAGACATCTATAGAATATTCCATCCAAACAAAAAGAATATACCTTCTTCTTCACACCTCATAGAACCTTCTCAAAAATTGACCACATACTCAGTAACAAAAAACCCTCAATAAATACAAAAAATTGGGAATAACCCCATGTATCTTATCAGATCACCATGGTTTAAAACTAGAAGTCAACAGCAATCCTAATTCCAGAAAGCCCACAAACAGATGGAAATTAAGCAATGTTCACCTAAATCATCAATGTGTCAAGGAAGAAATAAAGAGAGAAATTAAAGACTTCCTAAATTCAATGAAATGACACAACATTCCCAAATTTATGGGACACAATGAAAGCAGCATTAAGAGGAAAGTTCATAACACTAAATGCCTACATAAAGAAGTTGGAAAAATTCCACACTAGCGAATTAACAGAACATTTGAAAACTCTAGAACAAAAAGAAGCAAACTCACCCAAGAGAACTAGATGGCAGGAAATAACAAATTGAGAGTTGAAATCAACAAAATAGAAACAAAGAAAACAATGAGACAAAGAGTTGGTTCTTTGTGAAAGTCAACAAAATAGACAAACCTTTATCCAAACTAACCAAAAGGCAGAGAGAGAATATCCAAATTAACAAAATCAGAAATGAAAAGGGGGACATAACTACAGACATGGAGGAAATACAGAGAATCATCAGGTCATATTTTGAAAACCTGTACTCTACAAAATTGGAAAACTTAAAGGAAATGGACAACTTTCTGGATAAATATCACTTACCAAAATTAAAACAAGGCCAGATAAGCAAATTAAACAGACCTATAACTGCTGAAGAAATAGAAACAGTCATCAAAAGTCTCCCAACCAAAAAAAGCCCAGGACCAGATGGTTTCAGCTCAGAATTCTACAAGATTTTCAAAGAAGAACTAATACCAATACTCCTCAAATTATTCCACACAATAGAAACAGAAGGAACATTGCCTTCCAGCCCTGCCAAACTCTTTTTATGAGGCTACAATTACCCTGATATCCAAAGCACAGAAAGGCATTACTAAGAAAGAGAATTACAGACCAATCTCACTCATAAACATTGATGCAAAAATACTATAAAATACTGGCAAATCGAATCCAAGAACACATCAGAACCATCATCCACCATGATCAAGTCGACTTCATCCCAGAGATGCAAGGATGGTTCAACATATGAAAATCACACATAAACAAACTGTAAAATGAAAACCACATGATCATCTCATTAGATGCTGAAAAGGCTTTCAACAAAATACAACATCCCTTCATGATAAAGGTATTGGAGAGAGCAGAGATACAAAGAACATACCTAAACACAATAAAGGCAATATACAGCAAGCCAACAGCCAACATCAAACTAAATGGAGAGAAAATCCCAGCAATGCCACTGAAATCAGGAACAAGACAGTGTTGTCCACTCTCTTCATATTTATTCAATATCATTCTTGAGGTTCTAGCTAGAGCAACAGGACACCAAAAGGAGATCAAGGGGATACAAATTGGAAAAGAAGTCAAACTCTCACTATTTGCTGATGATATGATAGTTTACGTAAGTGACCCCAAAAATTCTACCAAGGAACTTCTACAACTCATAAACACTTTCAGTAATGTATTAGGATATAATATTAACTCAAAAAAATCAGTAGCCCTCCTGTACTCAGCTGATAAAAGGACTGAGAAAGAATTCAGAGAAACATCATCCTTCACAATATCCACAAATAGCATAAAATATCTCAGAGTAATTCTAGCCAAACAAGTGAAAGACTTGTATGACAAGAACTTTAAATCTTTGAAGAAAGAAATTGAAGAAGACACCAGAAAGTAGAAAGATCTAACATGTTCCTGGGTAGGTAGAATCAACATAGTAAAAATGGCAATTTTACCAAAAGCAATCTACAGATTCAGTTCAATGCCCATCAAAATCCCAGCAAAATTCTTCAGAGACCTCGAAAGAATGGTAATCAACTTCATATGGAAAAACAAAAACACAGGATAGCCAAAACAATCCTGTACAATAAAAGAACTTCTGGAGGCATCACAATCCTGGACTTCAAACTCTACTACAGAGCTACAGTACTGAAAAAAGCCTGGTATTGGCATAAAAACAGACAGGAGGACCAATGGAACTGAATCGAAGACTCTGATATTAATCCACACACTTTTGAATATCTGATTTTTGACAAAGAAGCAAAAAAATTCTCAAATGGAGAAAAGAAAGTATATTTAACAAATGGTGCTGGCATAACTGGATATCAACATGTAGAAGAATGAAAATAGACCCATATCTCTCACTATGCACAAAACTCAGGTCCAAATGGATCAAAGACCTCAACATAAAGCCAGCCACACTGAACCTTATAGAAGAAAAAGTGGGAAGTACACTTCAACACATTGGCACAGGAGACTACTTCCTATATGTAACCCCAGCAGCACAGACTCTGAGAGAAACAGTTAATTTTCTGTAAAGCAAAGGACAGGGTCAACAAGACAAAATGACAGCCTACAGAATGGGAAAAGATCTTCACCAACCCCACATCAGACAGAGGTCTGATCTCCAAAATATACAAAGAACTCCAGAAATTACCTAATTTTCTTCAGGCTCTCACATTTCCATATATTGCTTTCTATTCAATGCATGATTCTGTTTATTTGGGAATTTAAGCCACATATAGTTATTGTAATATTTGTTGTATCAGTACTGACTTCTGTTACTAGTAATTGATATTTTCAACTTAAAGCTTTTTGTCCTTATGGTGTTTTGATTAATTTCTATTTTTGTTTTGTAACTAGACATTTATTAATTTAAAATTGAAAATTTTAGTTTGAAAATTTGTATTACATTTTCTTATTTTTGTGTTTGGATGCACACATTGAGGAGAGTGATTGTTGGGTTTATGTAAAGCTCATAAGTGTCTTTTTCAACATTATATAACATAGTATTTTTTACTTTTTACTTGTTTTTAATCAAGCCAAATACACAGATTCATACTATTTGTTCATAGATTTTGGAATTGTGTCTGAAATTTTATGTATATACCTTTTAATTTCTTTATGGAGAGTTTTCATTTTCATACATTTAAATTCTTATTTTTATTGTTTTTTATACCTATGTTGAAAATTGTTTCAACCTAATCTATTTGTGCATATTTTGTGAACTTCATCTATGATAAAAAAATCTTCATTTTGTTCTTTGAGCATGGTTCCTGGGTTGATTAGATGGCTCAGTGAGTAAAGACATTGTCCCCCAAGGCCTATAGCCGAGTGTTACCTGCTGGGCTCATATGATAAAAGGAGAGAACTGGCTCCTGCAAGTCATCCTTTGACTTTCATGTGCATGCTATGTACCCCCTACTCAGTCAATACTGTAATTATAATTATAGTTTTGCTAAATATAGGATGATGGGTCTTTTCTTTGATCTCTGTCTATCTAGATTTTCTTTCTCATACTTATAAAGTATTTTGTCATCATGAGATCTGTAACTTCTAGAGAGTGACTATTTCTTTCCACATTCTTTTATTTTTTTCTGCTCAAAAAAATTTTACATTTCCTCCCCTTCTCCCAGTCCACTCCCACTCTCCCCCAACCCCTCCTCCCTCCCTCTGCTTCCTTAAAAGAGGGCATGGTGCCCTCCCCTGTGAGAAGTCCAAGGCCCTCACCCTCCATCCCGGCTTAGGAAGGTGTGCATCCAAATAGACTAGGTTCCCAAAAAGATAATACATGCAGAAGAGATAGGTCCTGGTGTCATTGTTGATGGCTTCTCAGTCTGCCCCCATTGGCAGCCATATTCAGAGAGTCCGGTTTGATCATATGCTCGTTCAGTCCCAGTCCAGCTGGATTTGGTGAGTTCCCATTAGATCAGGCACACTGTCTCAGTGGGTGGTCCAGCCCCTCACGGACCTAACTTCCTTGCTCATCTTCTCCCACCTTCTGCTCTTCGACTGGACCTTGGGAGCTCAGTCCATTGCTCTGATGTGAATGTGGGTCTCTGTCTCTATCTCCATCCATCGGACGAAATTTCTATGGTGGTGATCAAGATATTGATCAATGTGACTATGGTACAATGCTAGTTCTGGCACCCTCTCCTCTGCTACCCAAGGACCTAGCTGGGGACATCCCTGTGAACACCTGGGATCCCCTCTAGAGCCAAGTATCTTGCCAGTCCTAAAATAACTCCCTTAATGTAGATATCTTATTCCCTTCTCCAATATCCACCTTTCCTCCATCTCCACCCTCCCACTCCCCCAAGGAGAGTGACCATTTTAACTTGGCTCTGTCAACACTTTGAATATTGGCTCTGTATATGACATCACTAATTTTCCTATAGATATCTAGGATTGCCTTTCATCTTATGTATCTCTACTGTTGCTATCTCTGGCCTTTATCTAGAGTTCTTAAACTTCTCCCCTAAATTCTGTAGATAATTTTTCTTTAGGTGTGTCTGATACCTAAAATAGCAATAATAGCTCCCAGTCAATGTTTCCTCTTTATTTTCGAAGTAAGAGGAATGCAGATTCTCCCCATTGTAAATGCTCTGCACAGTGGGGACCCTGAGCCTCATCCTGCTCCCCTGCACCTCTGATTTCAGCTTTTTTTCTAGTCGTTGTTCTGGTTGTCATCACTGAGGAAGCACTCAGCAGAGGAATAGAGCTGTTAGGCTGTGTGACCATGTAATAACTGCTTCCTCTTCTGCAACCAGCACAAAGGAGCATGGTGACACAGTTTACTCCCTAACTGTGCTCCTTTGCTTGCCTGATCCCTGATGTTGCAAACAAACTGTAAGACAGCAGAGATAAAATATCTAAATGCCAATAGTCAAAAACTATAGAATAAAATAATACCTGCCATCATTTTGAAATGGATAAAGAAATTGGTTAATAATGGGATAAAGGAAAACATATTTGTTTGTTTTTGAGGCTTAGAATGGCAAAAATCACGCTGTTGTGCTAGTGGGTCTTGTGTTAGATGGATGTGAGGTGCTGGTTATACAAAAGAATAGAGATGCTGCAGAAAAACTCTATCTAGAATCAGATCTTGATTCAAAAAGGAATGTGTTATGGTCTAACTCCCTCCTCCAGAATTAATAAGTAGAAAAAAATCACTGATGTGGTATTGTAATGTAGGGCTCTTTTAAGTGTTACTAGGTCATGGGGATTAAGTCTTAATTGACAGGATTATGAAAAAGACCAGAGAGAAGTTTCTTACCTCTTTCCCATGTGAGGAAACAAGGATTTTCAATGTGAGTAAGAAAACAGGACCTCACCACACAATGAGCTGATTTAAACCTGTTCACCCTCTAGAACTAAGAAATACCTGTTGTTTACAAGCTACCCAGTCCATTGCATTTTGTCTAAGACAGTCAGACATTCTTTGATAAGAAAGAGAGAATGGGTTCCACTATAGAAGGACAGAAAATAGAAGACACAAATTCAGATGTAGGATAGTTATACTCAGGATGAGAAAATAAAGTATTTCCTGAATGATGTTCTTATTTCACAACACACACCTTTCAGTGGAGTAAGTTTAAGATCTTAAATGAGCACCACATTTTTCCAGTTCCTTCTCTTAATTATTATTTCTCGCTCTACTCTGCTTTCTCACCTGCCTTTCTTAACTGACCAATGTGGGGGCTACACAGAGATCAGTTCCTAGGTTTCTCATCCCTTTAGTACTGTTATCTAGTCTCTTCAGGCTCAAATCTGTTCCTGGAAAACCTTGATCGGACCTCAGAAAGTAGACCTAAGAGAACACATTGGGGGATCACCAACACATATGGAATGGGCACAGGTGATGTTGTTGGGCCTTTATTTAACATGAAATCAAGTTCTGGTTGAGAGTTTCCACAAGAAACATTTTACGTTTCAAATATAAGTGTGGAGGTAAGTGAATCAGAGTGACCAGGTAGGGCTTCTGTTCCTGTGTTACAAGTGAATTTGTCACATAATGAGAGGGAGGCAGGAGAAATGGAAATATTAAACATAAGACTATAAAATAGATGTAAGCTAGAAGGTGTTAGAACTAGAATACAATTAGTGAGGGTAAATAATTTAGAAATCCCACGATAGCATAACGGATAGCAGAGGTATTAGACATGAAGGTGTGAGGTATGGGTGAAGAGGTAAAGATTTGAGGGAGGAGCATTTGAAGCTGTAATTTCAGAGAGCTTTCATGTTATTCTTGGAAGCAAAGTTGGGTTTGGTCTTCAAAGTAAATGAATGAAATGGAATGAATGTCTTTGAGTGTAAGGGGTTCAAAGAACAGACAGAACCGAAATTTCTAGTGACTTCTGAGACAGCCAAAAACTATAGAAGAAATGTGATGAGGAACTAACTATAGGACTCATGGTTAACATTATCAATAAATAAGAGAAAATCAACAGTTTTGACAAATGGTTTCTGTTAAGAGAATAATGAAGGGCTATTAATTTAATAAAGTAAATTACAAAGATAAATGAAATTTTGAATAGATCTTTATGATTCATGGTTAGAAAGTCTCAGTAGAGTAAAAGATGCATCACTTTCTTTAATTTTGACCCCTTCATTATTCACTAATTATGGAGATGCTTAATTATTTTTATTTTCACACAGACTCCTACAACTCATCCAAGAGCAGCTGGTCGAGAAACCAAATATGTAAGTATCTTTCTTACTATTCTTGCTACTTTTTCAATAGAGGCCTGTACATATTTTATAGGGAAGTCAGCTCTATAGTCATTTTAATGGAGTTTATTCATTTTTTCATAAATGGTAAGGGGTAAGCTGTAATGATTGGTTCAGATATAGAAAATTAGATTGTGTCAGGTGTACAGCATCAAGTACCTTTATCAACTGAATTCCTTCTTAAATGAATTCTTGTTTAATCTGTTTAAGCTACACAAAACAGAACTGTACCACCTGCCTTTTGTACCTCCAGTTACTAAAGCTTAGATAACATTTATTTTTATAAGTACTTCTTGAGTTTAAGAAATAGTCAACCCATGTGCTTGACACATTGAGGTTAGTCCACATCCAAAGGAATCACAAGATTAAATGAATGATCAGTTTGTTGCTTTTCTGTGTTTAAATTATTAAGTAATTCAGTGTCTGTTTATGAGAAAAACTAAGTCAGAGAGCTGGAGAGATGAAATCGCTTAGGGGATGAGAGCACTGGCTTCTCTTGCAGAGGATCCAGGTGTTTTCCAGCACCCACATGGTAAGTCACAACTGGCTGTGACTCCAGGTCCAAAGGAATGGCTGCTTTTTTTTCCTTTGGCCTCTGTCAGGCAACAAGCACTCATGTGGTGCACATACATGCAGCCAAACATAATATATAAATAAGTCTTAAAGAAGAACACTACACCAACAAATATGTAGGTATGAATTCACATGCTTAGCACTCGATGCGTACAGAGCTCTCTCTTTGTCCTTCGTTTTTGCATTGTCCACACCTCCTCTCTTCTCTTGCACCTATTTACTGTTAGAAGACTAGCAGCCTCATGATTTGGATGCCTTGATACTTTAGTGGGCCAAGAGAGAAAGCACTCTTTAGAAATGTGTTTGTGTGTGTGTCTTAATTTGTATTTTTTTTTTACATGTGTATGTGTCTATAATACCTGCACTTGTTGCGGTATGGAGACCAGAGGCTGACATCATGAGTTTTCTCAATCACTTTCCATTTTATTTACCAAAGCAGGGACTCCCACTTACTTGAACTGGGAGTTTGACACTTTAGCTAGTGTAGGTAGCTGGCTGAGTCTAGGATCGCTAGTCTTTGTCTCCCGCTTACTGAGGTTATAAGGGGCTTGCCATGCCTGGTGAAGGTACGGGTGAGGCCTGGGGTCTTAAGGTTTTCACAGCGACCATTTTACCCAGGCTCTTAGAAAGTTCTTTATTTTTAAACCTCATCAAACGAGGTTATTTTTCCATCCCCATAGCTTATGAGAACAGCTGAGTCATTTTAAGCTAACTGTGAATCATTGAGCAAATTCAGGATTAGATTAGAACAAACATAACTTTGATTCTGCTAAGATTATTGAGCTTAATTAAAGTTTGTTTCTTGATCAGGAAGCTCTGCTTTTGACTTTCTCTTACAACACAACATTTAAATTGTGTGTGGCATCTCAAATATGTCCGTGTCTTAGGAAGATATGTCTTTTGGAAGAGGACATCTTATAACGCCAGATATAACCAGGTGTTTGGTGTCAACTTATAGACAACCCACACTTACCAACAAACAGCCATGGTTACTCTAATTACTATGTGACAGTTGATACATTCACTCTGAGAAGAAAATAATGATTTTAGGACAGAGGTTCTGTTTAGCTTTAGGCTGGTCCTCTTATGTCAACAATCTGTCTTAAATACAATATATTCTGACTTTTAAAAAATTAACGAGGCAATAATTCATTTTTGAAATTCTAATATAATGGATAAAACACATGATGTTTTATCTAAGTACAAATTGAATACTTTTAAGCTATTAATTTCTCATTTTATTTTTTTCTCATGTCCTGTCAGAGGAACTATGAGACGTCTCTAGACTAACATTTTAGTACTTCACTCTATTTGTGAAATTAGGGATTTTTACAGAAATATACATGCTGAGACTCCAGGTTTCATTAACCTGAGGAGAGTTCTAGATTTGGTTCAAAAGCAGGGGCCATGCAGGGCACCAGTCTCTGTACTACAGAGAGGGCAGGATAAGGGAAGTATTAAAGTCAAGAAGAGAAGTGTGTTGTACTGAAGCTATCCTGAGCAAGGTAGCAACCAACACACCAAGTCCCTAGTTTCAAATATAACCCAAGGATCGTTAGTAGTGGAAAACCTAGTTAGTAATTCCTAACTCTGTTGTCCACTTTCCCACTTTTCTTCAGTGATTTGACAAATACTTATTGAACACCTACCATGTACAAGTCAATGAGGGGTCACTGGGGTGAGCGGAGTGAACGCAATGGCAAAGTCCTCACTTCTGAGATGTAAACACCAATAGAGGACACAGATGTAACCAAGATAGCAAATGAGCTATTTACTTTCTTACAGAGATGGGAGAAATGACTTGAATGACCTTGAAAGAGACAGACAGAGTGGGGACTTCCTACTGTATCAGCATGTTAGTATATACATGGGTTTTCAATTGTCCTGGGATGATTATAATAAGTTAATTAAATAATAAGGGGTTTATGAATAATTATTCTATGTGTGCCTCCTTCTTAAAAAGAGAGAAAGAAAATTGGTGGAGAGCAAGAGGAGGAGAATGGAGAAAGGGGAGGGAAGAAGAAAGGAAGGAAATAAGATAAAGGAATGGAGGGAGGCAAAGAGGGCGATCAGTAGACAATAATGTTCTTTTGGTCTTTATTGAACATCTTACTCTCTTTTACAGTCTGGATCAATGACACTTTCATTCGTTTAGATTAATTAAACTTTTAATGTTGCTTCTCCTGAGGTATGATTCAATTAAAGGCTATTTTAAAGTAATTTAGCTGAGATATTCTTAAGCACAAGAGAAACAAAATAGGGTTAACAACATATTAAAATGTAGCGCTAGGTCTTTTGTATGATCGAATAGAACAGTTTATCAACAATATTTCATTAAACTTTTAAACAGATGCTAAATTCAGCAATAATAGCTAGCAGCAAATAAACTTTCATTCATTTAAACCATCCATGAGTCCCATGAGGCCAGTTTTGTTATTACAAAATTTCCGGTACCACCCACTCTTCTTCTAGTGCTGGGAATTGAACTCAGGCACTTGCATATGGTAGGCCACTGCTCCACCACTGAGTTGCATCCCAGCCTTCATTCTGAGACAGTTGCTTTCCTCTGTGCAAAATACTAAATTTTGTTTTGTTTTTTTAATTTTTTTCCACATTTAATTTTTTATTATTGCATTATAAATAGTACCATTCAAAATTTCCACCTCCTCCGCTCCTCCCATTTCCCTCCCGCTCCCCCACTCCCCCTCCCCTTTTCCCCTCCAGGCCTAAGAGAGGGCAGGTTACCCTGCCCTGTGGGAAGCCCAAGGCCCTCTTGCCTCCATCCAGGCCTAGGAAGGTGTGAATCCAAACTGACTAGAATCCCTAAAAGCCAGTACATGCAGTAGAATCAAATCCCAGTGCCATTATCATTGGCTTCTCAGTCAATCCCCATTGTCAGTCATATTCAGAGAGTCTGTTTTGATCACATGCTTGTTCAATCCCAGTCCAGCTGGCCTTGATAACACTAAATTTTGTTTTAAAACACAATTTCAGTATTCATTCAGTCTCTTGGATTTGGAAGAAAAACTTTCTCAGCATTTGCGTTTATTATTCTTACGAACTGTCACCTGCATAAATCTGTTTCATTCATGCAATTTAAAAATTACAACATGCTGCCGGGCGGTGGTGGCACACCCCTTTAATCCCAGCACTGAGGAGGCAGAAGCTCCTGTGAGTTCAAGGCCAGCCTGATCTACAAGAGCTAGTTCCAGGACAGGCTCCAAAACTACAGAGACAGAGAAACCCTGTCTGGAAAAACCAAAACCAAACACACACACACACACACACACACACACACACACACACACACACACACACACACACACACACGCCACAGCATGCATTCTTAGTAAAATTTAATATTAGAAAATGGAATATTTGTGCTTCTAATGAATTTGTCAGAAACCCTTGGTTTTGGAGTAACATTCTATTTGATAGTAACTTATTTCATGAACTTTTCAAATTTCATGAATTACTTTTAAGTTCCATAAAAAATGGTACAGCTTTATTAAATATATGATAGTTTATAGGTAAAATCTCATTTTAATGAGCTCAAGGGACAGAAAATGTCATTACAGTGGAAGAATATTGATTCCTAAATATCACAATATATTGAAAACTGTGTCAAACCTTACTAAGAATATTTTCCACTTTATACACAGATATTCAAATAAAGGTCATCTTCTCTCATTTATGCAGCTCTCATTCTTCTTGTTGCTATGCTTGGAGGTGTTGCTATGCTTGGAGGTGTTGCTATGCTTGGAGTGAATCAGGGGCTGCTTAGGATCAGGCATAGATTTTAGGGGAAAGAGACTCAAATCCCCCTTGAGATCTAGATCTGCTCCCAGAGACAAGGCCAGAGGCTGATGAGTTACAGGAAGAGTTGTACACAATGGAGGTGGGAAATGCCACTCTACCAATGACTTTCATGTATTCCTCCTGTTCGATGAGCTTCTGCAGTCATTAGTGAGTGGAAAGGGCTGAGGGACGAGTGCAAGTTACCATCAGGCCATGCTCCAGTAGAATGGGGAGTACAGAATAAGTCCTATGTCTTATATTAATGAGAAGACAGAATTTTAAAGCATTTTTATGCAATTTTAAATTTTATGCAATTTTAAAGTTTCTCCACTATGAGTTCTGAGGGGATGGAGCTCCAGACAGCAACAAGGGGCCTGCTGGCACTTTATGATTTTGGTATTGTACCTTTGCAAAGTAAAATGGATTTCTCCAAAGCTGGCTAGCGTAGTTGGGGCCCTCTACAGTCATTTGTCTTTCAGGCATTCACAGTTTCACTTTGTAGTCTTAACTGTTTTGGTTCCTATATAACCTAGTTGTAAGAAAGGAGTGGTTGCACATATTTCCATTTTCAATACATAGAGTCTGAGGCAGGAAGGTCATGAGGTCGAGCCCACTTTGGAATGTAATGAGACCCTATAAAACAAATAAACAATACACCTCAAAATAAAACCAACCAACCAAAATATATAGCTAACAGAATTTCTTTGATGTTAAAAATGTAACTTTACTGAAAATGTGGTCTACTCTTTTATAGAAATTTTACTTATCTTAAATTGACAAATACTTTTATATTCATAGAAGACAATGTGATGTCTCATCTGTGCGTACATTATAAAAACCTTGATCAAATTAATATATATATATATATATATATCCCTACCAAATCATATTTTTTGTATGTGGTAAGAATTTTAAAAATAGTCTGTGGTGGTGTTGAAGACCATGCTATTTGTAACTACAACCCTAGACAGTGCAGTTGAGGACTCCCACACCCAGCCTGGATGAAGTTTTCCTCTAGCCTGCCTTCAGCAGCATCTTTTATCTTCCTTCTCCTGGGTCCACCCCATCATCCCTAGCCTCCAGGCACGTCACTATGAAGTACAAAATATTATCAAGGAAAATGTGAAATGCTAATGAGTTGTAAAGATCTGATCCCTAGACAAAAGGAGTCACATGCAGGAACCAATCACAAAGATGATATTAACAGGTTCCCTAAAAATTTTGGAAGTGAATTATTTCCATTCCTTACTTGAGAGAGTTTTGTTACATTATTCTGTTAATATAAATATGTTTTGAGAAAAATCCGACTTGGTTTTAATTTTGGTGTTAGTAAGCATAAATATCTACCATATTTTTATGTTTAAATAATATATGGATTGAGCAAACAGATGATAGTATCTAACCTTGAAGAATCATTGGTATCAGGAGGCAGGGCTTGTACTATTAAGGCAAGAAGAAAAACAGCACACACCATACTCTGCGAGCTAAGATGCAGAGGTGTGCCGTATTGCTCAAAAGGACCATTTCTTGGTGTCATGCTTTTTCTCTAATCTCACTAATCCATCATATTTATATTTTTTAGGCAAATCTTTTATCAACATCCTCTACGGCATCCGAGGGTCAACTGGTATGTACCGTGTTCTAAGTTGTTTTCCTCCTTTGAACGTTCATAGTTCTCAAGACAACTTCAGCTGAAAGAAACTGAAGAGATAATGAGCTTGCTCACATGTGTAACAAAATTTACTGATGTTTTAACAAAGTTGCATGATGGCTGCTTTTCGACCAAAACTCCCACTAACTTTGAGCAGTGATTTTTATAAAAGATTGAATTGAGTCAGAAGGAAATGCAATTTTAATTTACAGAGGCGATCACTTCTTGATAAGAGGGATCCAAAAATAATTGGAGGAGATAAAAACAGATAATGTGGGGTGGCTTCTGGATGTGTGGAGATGAAGGAGACAGACTCCTTTTTAAACTGAGGGAACAACCAGAATCTTCAGTCATACACTACCCAGTTCCTCCAGGATAGAATCAATGCTTATTGACACAGTGAGTGAAGCAGTAGCCATGGAAACAAATTACACTTACCACGTAATTTGCACTTACAAATTGCAATTACATTATAAAGTTAACTTGTTCCCACTTTAGATCTGGAAATATTACATGCTTTTAATTTTTAAAACAATTCCTATTTGTTTCTTGAGAGCAATGTTTGGAAGTCAAAAGTGGTTTGACCATGCTCATGCGGAAATTCATTCACCAAAAGATATAGTTTTAGATGTCAATTGATAAAATGCATGCCTGTGAATTTGTATGCTACATACATGCTATTAAAAATTCTATTTTAAGGGAATACATAAAAATATACACATATTTAAGTATCAGATTCATAAAATGAGGAATAGTACAAAAAAGCTATAATTACAATAAAACCCACTTAAAATCTATCAAAATATCCCATGTGGCTGTGTTTGTGTTCTCTAAGAGAAATGAAAAATATTGCTTTGACTTAAGGAGGATGTCTTTGCTTTTAATTTAGACCAGTTTTTTAAGGAGTTCAAAGCATGTCTCAACTAAGTTTTAATTTGAGATCTCTTCTGAGGTATAGTTATGCTTATGAAAATGTTACTATCAAACAAATCACAAAAGTATTGACCTGACATGATCATTCAGTCAAATCACTTTGATTTTACTTCATGAATTTATACTATATTTAAAATTGCCCAAAACATATTAAACCAGGAAACAAATATATACATATAGTATCTTATTCTTCAGAGACATTATTTCTGATTATAATTCTTTCATTTCCATAAAAATGTTAGATCACATTCCATGATCAACACTCTTCAGATTCAATTCAGAAAATGAGAGTATATAAGATCAATTTTGAAAATAAAACCACTATAATCATATAGATATGAGTTAATATTTATATATGTTTAAAATACATATTTACTTATGATATTACAGGTGATTACATTTATATCATGTATGTTGTCTAGCACACAATAATTATGAGAAAATAGTATACATTAGAGTTATATAAATAAATTCATTACTTTGAAATAAAATAAGCAGTTACTGTGGCAATTATTTGACTCAACTATAAGCCAGAAATATTGTAAGCTTATTTAAGTGAATGTATGACAAATTATCTTCCTGGCACAAGTTTACTATCAATCTTAAGTGTACAGATTTGACTTCTGAATGATAAAGTAATTTCAAGCTTTAAAAAATTTTCAACTTGGCCTATCTGCTTGCTTGTCATCATTACAAGTGTGCATCTCCAAAAGAGTCATTACTTCAGCTATTAAAATATTTGCATTCTGGTTTGTGGTCTAGCCCAATGGTGAAGAACTCTAGCATCCATGATACATATGTTCAGTTCCTTGCACATCAAAATGCAAGCAGTGTTGTGAGTGAATGTGTATGTGTGTGTGTGTGTTCACCCACACACATTATGTATGCTCTTTCCATCGTTTTTTCTAGGAGCCAAATGATGTAATATTGAACTTGAGGAACTATTTTGGCAACTCTTGAGACTCACTTATTAGCTTCTCCTCTATAAAAACCAACACAATAGTTAACAACCCAAAAGGAATCTCCCACTCTAAGTGGAACTTGGAAGAAGTACTGTGCAGGTCTGAAGGGATTTTTATGAGACTCATATAACACTACAACCTGTTTTCGATATGGTTTTGTAGAAAATGGAGATACTTTGATTGCACTCCAAAGCCCTAGATTATCAAAAATGTGAGAAGTCATTTTACAGGTAGTGAAGTGGAGGCTGCAAGAGTTTAATTAGATCCTCTAAGATCATAGCATTAATGTTTATCCTTGTTCTGTGTAGTTTTCAAAAGGAATCATTGTTATTGATTTTTAATAGTTCAGGAGGCTTACGAACCTCTGTTGAGTAAATTAGGAAATGGGCCTCTGGGGAACTGTCTGAGATTTTGCGTTGTCTGTTAAATGTGATGACTTAATGAAGATGTGCAGAGTGAGGGCAGATTGCGCAGGGGCATCAGGGACACTGGGCAGTGCTTCCTGTGGCGGCGAAAGTTGGCAGATGGAGAACCCACAAACAATGACACCAGGACCTATCTCTTCTGCATGTATTAACTTTTTGAGAACTGAGTCTTTTTGAATGCACTCCTTCCTAGGCCAGGAGGGATGGGGGTGGGCCTTGGACTTCCAACAGGGCAGGGCACCATGCCCTCTTTCAAGGAAGAAGGGGGAGGGAGGAG